>LPNX010499842.1:47410-132215 GCA_001517045.1 Pseudotsuga menziesii | reverse complement strand
TATAATATAATTATAATTATAATTATAATAACCTAATTTTAAGGATATGGTCAGATGCCAAATTAGTTTAGGAGATTTCTTTATTTATGAGATGAGGGGCCTCTCTACACAATGATTTGATTGCCAATGTATATGGAGGTGTACATACCCTATCATATCCATTATATATAAATGATATCGAATGTGTAAATGCAACTTTATAATTATATAAAAATAAAAAAATTGTAACTTAAAATAAGAAATTTCACAAAAAAAAGTTATAATTTTTCTCATGAACATGAGGTAAAACTACAACTAGGTATAGTGTACTTACTTCATGTATGGAGCTAAATACTAGTGGATATTTGATACCACATGATCTTTTTCTAACCTCAATGATGATGGAGAATAGGGGATACTATGTATCTTGGGGATACTATAGGGGGTTGAAACCACCATTTTATTCCTGAAGTGAGACCTAAAACTACTTATGATTGGCTAAGACCTTGTCTTTCTCATGTAAGAAAAGATGTTAACAACCCAAGACCCAGAGGCATTTTGCAAGAGTGGAATTCTTCCCCCTTACGGAGAATGAACGGGTTATTTCAAGTGACATGGCTTTCCTTAAATAATGGCGATGAATCAACTTGCATTTGTGATAGCAGCCAACGATAGTTGTCCTCGCCGCTAGTTTGATAGCTGAGCTATGATAGCTTTTTTCATCTTTGGGGCCGAAAAAAAGTAGTAATTTGTTAAAAATGGGGATTATCAAAGAGACTCATGAAGATTAAAGTCTTATTAAAAAAAAATAACCTTTTTTTACTTGAGGAACATCATTAAGATTTAAGGTTGTAAAAAAGTGTGTGATATGTATAAGGTTAATGGTATCGCTTGATATATGACACCTCACAACCTACAACCTAAGTTAAGGTGTTGGTCAGAGAGTCTTCTCCTACTAAGGGTTTGAGAACGCTGGAAGAAGGAAGTAATCAATCTAGGTGGATTATGTTCTAAACAAAAGAAGTCGTAAAGTAGTTAGTGTACGTCAAACACCTCGCAAAACAAAAGTGTTAAGCACCTTTGGGCCTCACAAGCCTTGAATACCCAGAGGAAGTATGTGAGTCCTTGTGAGACAATATAACTATCCTCTAATATCATAACATAGCGAGTGTGATGGGTGTAAGGCCAATGGTATCCTTGGATTCGTGATGCCTCACAGACCTACCTCATGAGCTAAAGGTGTTGGTCAGGTCTCTTCCTACTTAGGGTTTGAGAAGGATAGAAGAAGGAAGTAATCAATTTAGTGTAGTCCATTCTGGGAAATTTGTGTTTGGAAAGTTGACAGTGCAACTTGAATACCTCTTGGAACAAAGGGATAAGCATATTTGGTCCTCCTAGTCACGATTCCTTAAAGGAGATATGAGATTCCATAAGGAGAAAACATAAAATTTCTAGGGGATTCTTCTCTTTCCTCTCGAGTATCATCCTCTTCTTTGGTACATGTTTCATCTTCTTGTATGTCTTCTTCTTCTTCTACATCTATTTGTGTATTAACTAGCTTCTCATCATCTTCGCTTTCATCATCGAGTATACTCTCTTGATGTTTGAACTTCCTTGTTTTTAAATAATCTACCTTAACATCAACACTTTCAACAATCTTATGTAGTCTAAAATTGTAACATCTGTATGCCTTTTTGGTAGAAGAATATCCAAGGAAGATACCTTCATCAGATCTAGCATCAAATTTTCCGATATCCTCATCAAGCCTTTTGATGTAATATTTACTACCAAAGACTTTGAAGTACTTTACAGAAGGATCTCCCCAAACCATAGCTCATAAAGAGTCTTCTTACTACTTCTCCTAAGATGACCTCTATTGAAAATGTATGTTGTTGTACTTACATCTTTCCAATACCCATCAGACAATTTGGCTTCATTGAGAATAGTTCTTGCAGCATCCTGGACTGTCCTATTCCTCCTTTCAGCAACCCCATTTTGCTGCGGTGTTCTGGCAGCTAAAAATTGTCTCTTAATTCCATGAGTTTCATAGAAGAGATTAAAATCTTTTGAGGTGAACTCACCACCATTGTCTGATCTAAGACATTTGATTTTTGCCTCTGTTTCATTTTCAACCAGAATTTTAAAAGATTTGAACTTGTCAAATGCTTCTGATTTTTCTTTGAGAAAAAATACCCAAGACATTCTAGTAAAATCATCAATGAATAGCATAAAGTAGAACTCCCCTTGCAAACTTTTGGTTCTTGTAGGTCCATAGAGGTCAGTGTGAACCATCTATAAAGGTTTTGAGGTTGAATATTCTTTTGTTCTGAACCTTATTCTAGTTTGTTTCCCTAGTTGACAATGTCTGCATATGGGATTTGAAGGTTTGATGATCTTTGGCAAGTTTCTTACTGCCCCAAGGTTGCTGACTTTTACTAAATTGTCAAAGTTAATGTGTCCCAACCTCCTATGTCATAGCCATCTTTCATCTACTACATTAACATGACATTCCTCATCCAATTTTGTATTCAATATGTATACATTCTCAGGAGTTCTACATGCAGTATCAACCAATTTTCATGATTCCTTTCTCTTAATCTCACATTTCTTGGAATCGAAAATGCAGATGTGTCCCTGGTCACAGGTTTGGCTGACACTTAATAGGCTAGGTTTCATATTTTCAACAAGCAACACATTTTTGGCTTTGGCCTTGTCCACATTCATAGTGCATTTTCCAAGAATGTTACCTGAAGCATTGTCACCAAATGTAACTTTACCCTTATGTTTCTTTAAGCCCAAGAACTTGTCCTTATCTCCTATCATGTGCTTTGAACACCCACTATCAACATACCATAGATATCCTTTATCTTGGACTTTTAAGGAAATGAGACATTTCTCTTTTGATTTTTTTTCTCTCCAAAGCTTCTTTTGCTCTTTAATGTCATTTGGTCTTTCTGAGATTTCCATTAATCTACATTTTATTGCTTTATGTCCATAGTTATGACAGTTGAAGCATTCTAAATCCCTTTCTTGTAGAGGTGTAAATGAATTATAATTTCTACTCTTTACTTGACTAACTGTTTGATTGTTTTTGAAGTTATAATTTTTACCCTTCAATTATTTCCTCTCATATGCTCTACAACTCATAGCTTTGTGTCCAAAATTAGAGCATGCAAAACAGTATCCAAGGAAAATGTAAGGATACTTGTTTTGATAACCTTTCTTTGGAGTTGCCTTGAGTTCCTTCATGCTGGGTGGAAGTGGTCTTCTGGAGTTATGAGCATTCCTTGTTTTTTCTTCTTCTTCCTTCTTGAATGTACTAAGAAGAGAAGTTGCATAAGATTTTTGGTCCAACTTGATTTTCTTACTGAGAATAACCTATTCCATTTTTGTTATTTGGATTTATTTGTGTAGTTATAATCTCATCTAAAATTTTAGAACTGTTTTCATATTTGTTTTGAACAAATTTTGTATCAAGCTTTTTCCTCAAGTGAATTAATTCTGCCTCCATTTTTTCACATATTGATTGTTTTTCTCTTAGAGATTCCTCTAGCCTTTCTTCTATCCTATTTGCTTCTTGAATTGTTTGTTTCAGATTGCTTATGATTTTCTTCATCTCCTTTTCTTCTTGTTTCTACTCTTCTTGCTATTCAATTATAAACTTTTTCAGTTGTCTGTACTTATTTTTGTATCTTTTCAATCCATTCAAAGCACTGAATAGTTCTTCTTCCATGTTGACCTTTGCTTCATCCTCTGACTCTTTCTTGTGCTCAATTTCTTCTAGATCACTAGATTCTTCAATACCTAGAAAAAGGACCTCATCATCACTGTCACTAGCCTTAGATCAACTGTTGTCTTCTTCTTCTTCTTTTGAATAGTAGTTCTTTTTTCGTGTGTAATTTTTCTTATAGTCAAGTTTTCCTTTTTTCTTGTATTGTTTACTTTTGTCATCTTCATCCTTAGAGTCTTTCTTGGGATAAGGACACTTGGACTGAAAGTGCCCAATTTTGCCACAATTAAAACACTTGAAGGGAAGCTTGCCTTTATACTTTCCTGATCCCTTCTGAAGTTTCTTAATAAAATTGGCTTCTTCCACATCATGTTCTTCATTTTGGTCGGTCTGAGTATTTTTCTTTTGATTTTTTATTTTCTTGGTTACTTTGAAGGCTACTTCTCCTTTTGAAGTATTATTTTGTCCTATTCTCATTTCATATGCAGTGAGGATTCCATGTAGTTGATCTATTGTCATGAGATCAAGATCATTTCATTCTTTTAAGGTGGATATTTTGAGTCATACTTCATTGGTAGTGTTCTTAGTAACTTTTTAACCACTGTTTTTTCTTTTAATTTTCCTCCCAGACCTCTAATAGCATTGAATACCTCATCTACTCTTAGAAGGTATTCCCCAATATTTTCTTATTCCCTCATTTTAAGGCTCTCAAACTGCCCCTTATATACCTGAATTTTGGATTCTTTGACTTCATATTCACCTTCATTGATAATATTTAACTTGTCCCAAGCTTTCTTGGTAGTTTTGCATCTCATAACTTTTGTAAAAACGGTGTTTGTCAATCCACTCAATATTGCATTTAGGGCTTTGGCATTTCCATCATACTCACCTAGTTCCTTTGCATCAGTAGGTACTTGGTCTCCTATTTTATACACTTCTTGAGTTGTTGTCCACACCTTCCATCCAAGGGACATCAGATGGCACCTCATCCTTACACTCCAGTTTGCATAATTTTCTCCTGTAAAGAGTGGAGGTTTATTAATGGCTAACCCCTTTTGTTGATCCATAGTGGTTTTTAAGTAGGATCTTCCTTCCAGTGGTTAAATTGTGGTGAAGGAACCTTGCTCTGATACCAATTGTTGGTTTATAGGTAAATACTAAGAGGGGGGGTGAATCAGTATTGTTATCTTTTTACTATTTTAACCACTTTTAAAATTTATTATTAGAAACAAATAACAACAAGAATACACAGAACACACAATTTTAATGTGGAAGCCCAATAGGGTAAACCACCAACTCATTCTATACTGCAAAATTGTATTTACAAGTGTTATTTGCAAGCAACCACTTGTTGGAGACAACAATCCCCAAGTTTCTCAGCCACCACTGAAGGATGCACCCACACCCTGGTTTCTTCCTGCACCTACAGACAAGGATACATCTATACGCTGATTTTCCAGCCACTACTAGAAGGAGGCTAAGACCCCCTTGCAGGCATGTAGCCTACCCTAGCACCACCCTACCACCCTTGTATGTTTCTTACAATTTCTCTCCCACTGAATTCTGTCACTCCCACTGGTCTTTGTTATTGATGCTTCAACACGAGCTACAGAGACATCTTCCTTCTTACTCTCACTACTGCTTAAATATTTCTCAGCATTTTAGCTTCTTTCAAACAGTCATGCCTCTTCATACTAGATAGACACATCCTTTCATGGACAATCTCTATCATGCTGATCGCACCTCTTCAAATCTTGTTTATTAAATCTTTAATTTATATTTATGTCTATAACAAATTTTAATTAATTAACTAATTAAAACTTTATTGATAATCCTTCATCTTTTGCAAGCGAGGCTTCCTTCACTCTTCACCTGCGGGCTCCATCTCTTTCACTTTAGTGGCTCGAACAACACAATCAATCCACTGCATCGGCACCTCCAAATTCATGGCCTCGACTAAACATATTACCATGACTTTCTCCACCATTGATTTTGATCACACGATTGATCCAATGGTTCACATATGATTCCGCCATACAATTTGTGTGGGGGTTACAGTGAAAGCTCGGACCCAAAATTCTTATAGGGCAGCCCTCAATCTTTTTTCGCGTCCGCCAAGATGGTTATCCTTATGCATGTCCATCTGTGGATTCAATATGGATCGTCGATTCCTTCGGTGATAGACCACAGCTGTCGGATTTCATGATCGACCTCTCACAATAAAACCTTCTCACCTCAGCGACATGCCTAACATATCTGACATATGTCAACCATACGTAATGCCACATTTTTAACATCTCAACGCTTCTGCAGGGTTGATTTCCTTCGGACTATTTCATGACACATTCTCCGCTTTAGCAGCTCGATGGTGAAGATTCTTCCTGCGACCAAACCAAAACTTCAATCGTTGTTGCAGCTTGGACTTGATAAATCATCCACTGAAGAAATGTCCCCTATAGTGGCTCAAACCATGAGACTCATCCACCGTAGTGGGTCGAGAGAAATCATAACTCTTTTCGATATTAAAACCAAACGTTCATCTGACGTTGCAACTTGAACTTAATAAATCACTCTCTCAGAAACGTATGTCGTCGCATCTTTGAAACAAAGAAGCATCTGCCATCGGATTTAAACCGAAAACTCATCTGATGTAGCGGCTCATTTTTTATCAAACATCTGTCGTAGTGGCTCAAGTTTGAACACTCATCCTTCGAAAACCCATCTAATGTTGCAGCTCCAATCTTGATAAACCATCTGCTACTTGAAAACTTCCACCATATCAGCTCAGTCTTGAACACCCATATGATGTTGTGTCTCCGAACTTGTCACATCATCCTCTAGAAATGTCTACCGTACTCATCTGCCATACTGGCTTAGTCTTAAACACCCATTCGATGTTGCGTCTCGGACTTAGACAAACGTCCGCCAAAGCGGTTCAGACTTGAACATCCATCTACCGTAGCGGCTTGGACTTGATCAAGCGTTCATCATAGTGGCTCGAATTTGGAAACCTATCCGCCGTAGCGGCTCAGAACTTGTCAAATCACCCGCTCACATCTTTGTTGATCCAAAACTTTCTTATATTGGACTTTTCCTTTCCCATTTTCAAGTCTTCTATATCTTCTGTAATATATTTTTGTAGCTCTGTTATATTCGCGGTTGAGTTTCCATCATGAGATAGTATAACCATTGAATATTTACATCCTTCACTATTATGCATTGCAAATAGAGCGTCAGTGAGGGTGGTCTTTCCCATTCCATCGAAGCCATGCACAAAAACTGCTATTGTGTTTTCCTCACTTTCCCACTTCAGAAGTTCATGAACTTCTTCCAATGGTTTCTGAATTCCAATAGCATAATCAGGATATGGTTTCTCTCGTGGCATCTAGGGACACATTTTCCTAATGGCTTTATAACTACACACAGCCATTTCGGAATCCATATACCTATACATACTTTGTAATTAGAGCTTTCCCTCATCAATGGCTTTGCTTGTTGTTCTTCTCATATTATCTAGCTGTCATCAATGACAACCTGAATACTGCCATATTTCCAATAGAGAATCTAAATACAAAACATTCCTCGGTATTAGGCTCCAAACAATAGATTTCACAAGTACAATCCCTCTAAGGATGATGGTAATTTGGCTTAATGCAACCCTGATAAGAACAAACTTTGAGGTAGAGGTAGAGGAAATCCCATATTACAAGGCCACTAGAGTCTAATATACCTAAGGGATTTGATGAATGGGTATTTGAAGTAAAGATATACACCTGAGTAGAAATGGAGCTTAGGAGAAAGTGGTTCTATGGACTTTAACCATGTGCACTGAAGGTAGGATTTGTAGATCTCAATGAAAATTACATTTTTTATTCTAGACGAAGAAATGAAGAGGCTATAACATACCAATGAGGCTCTACCCACATTTTACTTACTACACATAGGACATAAGGGATAAATATAGATACCTAAGATATCCAATTTGAATCCATCCTAGTTTTTTCAACAAGCTATTTCAGGGAACAAATCTTCTAGATGTTATTTCATCCTCTTTGGGGCCCACTTAGAGGAATGGAAGAGTTGGTGTGGCCGGTGTAGCCAAAGCATTGATAGATTCTTAATATATGAAGGGATTTTTTATATTTGGGCTAGTATAGGTCGTGGTATGTAAATTTTGGAGTCTTTGATCACTTACCTATTTGTCTTCAACTTGACTTTGACTAGAATAATCACATATTCCCTTTTGAGTTCAATCATGTTTGGCTTGAGGATGACATCTTTAAAGTCATGGTCGGAGAATTTTTGTACAATGACCTATAGATTTGGAGTCTTCTGCTATGGAAAGATTGGTTGACAAATTAAAGGGCATAAATAAGGTGGTGATAAACTAGGGGAAAAAGAAAAAATATCTCCTTAAACATGACATTATTCATATTGAAGTTAGTATTGACAAGACTTTATCAACTAATTCTTTTGGTATATTTTCACCTTTTGATAAGGAGTTATTGGGTGAGCTAGAAGATAGGAAGACTCCTATCTTGAAAATTGAAGAAGAAACTTGGTGTTTGAAGAGGATAATAACACTATTTTTTCCATAAATTTGCAAACTATAGGAGGATTTCTAATGTTATTTGGGACATTCAGGATCCTCAAGGAAATATTCAAAATTCTCAAAAGGATTTGGAACTAACCACTATGCAACATTTCAAAAATATATTCAAGGATCCAAGACAAAGAAAGACTAGTTCTCAATTACAAGTTATTCACAATCCAACGTTTTTTTCTAATGATGAAGGTTAGTCTATTGATAGGGTTGTGACTATGGAGGAAATTGAGAATATTCTAAAAAAAATTGCAAAATAAAAAATTTTGTGTAATACCCTAGTTGTTAAGCCTCAGACTTATGATCTTTCATGTGATTTATGTTCTTTTACATTCTGGACTTAAGATGTTTTATATGATTGTGGAATTATGATCTTTTGCATGATTAATGTGATTAAGTAACTATGATTATTGTTTGATAACCTGACTTTGGGATTTGGCACTATTATTAATGTTAATGTTATTACTAACATATTTGCTATATTTGAATTGTTACTATTGATTAAATAAACAACTGGCTCAGCAAATGAAACTAAAGGAGTATGGGGTACCATGGACTCAACAAAGTGATGGGGAATTGGGACATACCTAGCACCTTATAACTTGTTGTTGGATTAAGTTTTTCCATCCCAATTCATTTTTGCACCTTGGTGAGATTAATAATGTTGGCCACCCAAACCTTGTACAGTGGACCTTGTTCTCAATAATTATGGACTATGGAGTTAATATTTCATATTTTGCACACCTTAGTGGGCCCCTCTTTCCTAGGGAGCCCTGCTTGGGAAGATATTCCCTAACATTTATGTGTTTTTGGTCATTTATGAGCCCTTTTCCTAGTTTTTAGGGGTTGTAAGTTATTTTCTAGCTTCCACTCTTACACCATGCATTGATGATCCTATTTTTGTGCTTCCATGATAGTTATGAACCTATTGAATTCCATCTATCACATATTTCTCCATCATTGTTGTTTTGTAACCCCCTTTATGCATTAGTGTGCCTCCATGTGCTCTTCATGGCTCCACTCCTTAGTTTTTGGTAACTCCTCCTTATGGTGCTAATTCAGGAAAGGGTATCTTTTCACTAAGCCACCACTCCACTAATTCAAGTTAAGTCTCCATGATGAAGCTTAAATATCACCTCTCTCTAATTTGAGTTGATCCCTTTGGGTTAGAGTTGGCCTCCTCATGCTATAAATTCATGTGCCCTCTCCTTGTTGAAGTTAATCTTGAGCTTTGGACCATGTGACTTATGCTATCTAACTATGTTGGGAATGTTGATATTATTGATAGCGTGTTGAAAGTTACAGGATATCTATTTCTTTCCATTTTCTTCCATTATATCACTCTACTAGTTTAGGTTCTCACACAGGAATCTAGGAAATGGGAATGGAGAGCTAGGTCACATCCCATAGGCAGTGGAGACAGACAAGAAAGTAGTAGTGGGAAGCATTGTGTCTCTTGGAAGAGGTAGTTTCAAGAGTAGTGATACTAAGTGAGCCTCTACCTGTGGATCCATGATCTCATCTTGGGGGTGACTTGTTCTAGCAAGGAATGCTTGACAGTGTCTACGGGTGGAAGGAAATTTGTCCTCCTGCAGCCAATTGCCCATATTTTGAGATAAGTATTTCTCTCATGTTATGTTTTCATTACATTATTTTATTTGCTATATGTGAAATTGCGGTTGATTGGTTGTTTGAGTGTTCATGTATTGAATGTAAGGATATTATGATGCAGGAAGGACGAATCTCATATAATATGGAATTGAGTTTCTATTCTCGTTACGTTCTTTCTATTCTTCTTCTTAACCAGGAATTGTAATTTTGGCTCTATTGTATTGAGATGGATGCAACCATATGATATGTTTATCCCATATATTATCATTTTTTTGTTGTGATACCTATTCCATTTCGTCCGAAGCAATGTTTCCAGTGAACAACACCTTTTGTTTCATTGAAAAATCTTTTCGAATGACCAAGATATGTTTGTTTTGGTTTGACAGTTTTTAGGTGCCAAGATGAGCGCACCTGTCATTTGATTGTAAATGTTTTGTTTACGTATTTGTTCTTACTTGCAAATATGATGATGAGTTATGTATTCTATATGTAAAATTAATCTATGGTTGGAGGTTGGAAGTCACACGATCTGATTTTTATTAGAGAGAGATGATTGTAGGGGACAGTCATCGGGAGCTGATTTTGAGGGTTGTAGTTGCAGTCGATGTTCTTTGTTTGCTATGGTTTTGATGTGGATGTATATTGAAGCCTATGGATATTCCATGATATGTGGGTTTCCTTAATTTTATCCTCTCTAACAACACACAAATAACAACACTAAAAAAATAAATTAATTTGCAAATAATCAATGACATCAATACTTGATTATTTATAAACTATGCTATCAAACAAACCAAAAGTACATAAATTAGTTATTCACATTGAATATGATTTTTATCATGTATTATTCACATTCGTGTTTCAATTATGACCCATAGCTCGCACTTTGGAAATTATTAATTGAGTGTCATAATTAATTATTTAATTAAGTGTTGCAACTTAGTTATAATTCAATCTCTAGAGTTAAAAGCTTTAATTATTTGGGTGAATTGTTAGTCAACTTAATAGTAATTTATCTATATATAGTGCGTTTAAACTTAACTTAGTCTTAATTTTAGCACCTTTGTCCTTATCTCAAGGGTCAAGGACATTACAAGTGGTATCAGAACTGAAGGTTTCAACATTGTGACTGTTGGGCCTTCTGCAAAGTTTCAAGTCACTTTGTAAACATGCATTTGAATTCATAACTTGGATACATGCACCTTAATATAGCTTCACATGTGAGTTAGTTAATTAAGTTGTCTGCTTGGTATGGCTATGGACTTGATGTTCAGCCAATAAGAAGAAATCTTAGAAGGATTTCTATCCCCCTTGTCCAATTAGGTAGATTGTAGCTTAGAAAAGTTGGCTAGTTACTTTATAAAACATAAGAAAAGTAGTTTTAATGATAATAAAATTATACCAATGTGTAGTTTAATAACATAATGTTGATAATGAACACATTGCAGTTCCTAGTGATTGATTAATCAAGTGGTGTTTCCACTAAACTGATATTTTAATCAAACATGTGAATACTAAATATTCAACAAGTACAAGTTCGACAGTAGGAAGTCAGAGATTGGAGATGGATTTTGAGGAAGGATGGATACCATATAGTCTTGAAGAGGAGTTTGTTGAGGGAAGAAGTTCAATTAAACATAAGAGGAGCAGTGAATCTTTAATCTTGGAGGATTAAGTGAGGAAGTGTAGAGAGGATAATGAAAGGATAATTCATATCCAGGGGCATATTATCAATGATCTCAAATCATTGAAGACCATACAAATATCTGTTGAAAAGAGTC
Source organism: Pseudotsuga menziesii (assembly GCA_001517045.1). Taxonomy (NCBI): domain Eukaryota; kingdom Viridiplantae; phylum Streptophyta; class Pinopsida; order Pinales; family Pinaceae; genus Pseudotsuga; species Pseudotsuga menziesii. Next base: position 120,511 of record LPNX010499842.1, on the reverse strand, counting down.
ATAAAAAGAGGTTATGTAAGGTCTAGATGATATTTAAGTATTCCTTATCACTCAAAGAGAAAGAAAGGGTATGCATCAAGTAGCACATAGAGTAGTCCTGAAAGATATCCAATGAGATACAAGAAGAGGAGGTTTACCCGGGATGAACTAGTAGGAGAGTTGAGAATAATAAGGACCCCAAATTTTGTGGAGAAGTAAAGCACGGAGAAGATGCAAAAGCATGGTTGTTAAGACTGAGGAAATTCTTCTAGTTTCATCAGTATACACATAACATGAGGCAACAGTAGCCATATACCATTTGCAAGGTAAAGCATCTATCTGGTGGGATGGTTAAGTTGAAAGACATCGATGAAGGCAAAATATCTTGGAGGAAGCTTAAGAAATAATTTCAGAAAGAATACCTCTCTGAAGACTACTACAACAAGAAGATGGAGGAATTTTTTGAGCTTACGTTGTGAAGCATGACTATGGAGGGCTATGAGAAAAAGTTTCTATAAATTTTGAACTATGCAGACTTCATCAAATATGAGAAGGTAAAGATTCAAAGGTTCCTAAGTGGCATTCTTGAATCTTATAGAGATAAAATCCAGTATGATAGACCAAAGAAACTTAACGATGCCATCTGGAAGGGAAAACACTTATATGAACAAAATAAGAGCGAGTCCCCATATCAGAAGAATTGGAAGGATATGAAGAAGAACAAACAAGAGCACAGAAAGAAAGGTTTCCATCCTTCAAAGTTCAGAAACAATTAATTCCTTGAAGTTAATCTTGAGCTTTGGACCAGGTGACTTATGTTATCTAACCATGTTGGGAAAGTTGATATTATTGAGAGTGTGTTGAGACTTAGAGGGAGTATATTTGTTTCGCTTTGCTTCCATTATATCACTTTACTAGTCAGGTTCTCACACAAGAATCTAGAAAATGGGAATGGAGGGATAGGTCACATCCCATAGGCAGTGGAGACGTACATGAAAGTAGTATTGGGAAGCGTTGTGGCTCTCAAAAGAGGTAGTTTCGAGAGTAGTGAGACTAAGTGAGCCTCTACCTGTGGATCCATGGTCTTAGCTCTGGGGTGACTTGTTCAAGAAAGGAAGGCTTGATGGGGTCTACGGTTGGGAGGAAAGTTGTCCTGTTGCATCCAATTGCCCATATTTTGAGACAAGTATTTCTCTTATGTTATGCTTTCATTACATTATTTTATTTGGTATATGTGCAATGGTGGTTGATTGGTTTTTTGAGTGTTCATGTATTGGATGTCAGGATCTGCACGTAGGAAGGATAAATCTCATATAATATGGAATTGAGTTTCTATTCTTGTTACCTTCTTTCTATTATTCTTCTTAACCATAAATTGTAATTTTGGCTCTATTGTATTGAGAGGGGCACAACCATATGTTATGTTTATCTCATATTTTCTCATTTATGTCTCATGAGACCTATTCCATTGCATCCATATAAATGTTTCCAGTGAACAACACCTTTAGTTTCATTGAAAAAGCTTTCTAGATGACCAAGATATGTTTGTTTTGGTTCAACAGTTTTCTGGTGCCAAGATGAGTGCACCTGTCATTTGATTGAAAACGTTTTGTTTACATATTTGTTCTTAGTTTCATATATGAGGATGATTGAGTGTTCTAAATCTAAAATTAATCGATGGATGGAGGGTGGAATCCATACGATCTGATTTTTATTAGTGAGAGATGACTGTAGGGGAAAGTCATCGAGAGCTGATTTTGAGGGTTGTAGTTGCAGTTGATGTTCTTTGTTTGCTATGGTTTCGGTGTGGATGTATATTTCATCCTTTGGATGTTCCATGATATGTGATTTTCCTCACTTTTATACTCACTAACAACATACAAATAACAACACCGAAAAAATAGATTAATTTGCAAATAATCAATGACATCCATACTTGATTATTTATAAACTATGCTATCAAACAAACCAAAAGTACATAAATTAGTTATTCATTTTGAATATCATGTTTATCATGTATTATTCATGTTCTTGTTTCAATTACAACCCTTAGCTCTCACTTTGGAAATTATTAGTTGAGTTTCATAATTAATTATGTAATTAAGTGGCATAATTAAATAATTAAGTGTCGCAACTTTCGTTATAATTCAATTTCTATATTTAAAAGTTTTAATTATTTGGGTGAATAGGTAGTCAGATTAATAGTAATTTATCTATATTTGTTGTGCTTAAATTAAGTTAGTCTTAATTTTAGCACCTTTGGCCTTATCTCAAGGGCCGGGGACATTACAGTTTGGGTCTTGATGGCTGGATTATAGATATTTTTCTAGAATCTTTTTATCTACTTGGTAATGATATACTAGAAGTGGTTGAAGAATATTATATTAAGTCCTATGTGTATAGATCCTTAAATTCTACTTTTATTGCTCTCATCCCTAAGAATCCAAGCCTAAATCTTTCAATGACTTTAGGCATATATCTATCTGCAACTTGGTATACAAGATTATCACAAAATTAATTGCAAATAGGATAAAACCAAAATTGGAAGAAGTGGTGACTAAGGAACAATTTGGTTTCTTGTCAAATATTCAGATTTTAGATGTGGTGGGTATTACTCAGGAATGCTTTAATTCCATAAAAACCAAAAATTTGACCACCATGATTATGAAAATGGATTTGTTCAAATCCTATGACAAAGTGGATTGGGTATTTTTGAGATTAGTTCTTTTACAAATTGGTTTACCCTTGGAGATTGTGGTGTTGGATTACTTTCGGTTGACCCAAGTTCAGATCCTTAGGTATCAAGAAGACCCAAGATATCATCTCGATAGAGAAGGAATTCATTGGCAACACCTACGACGCAGATGAAGTCTCAGCCAAGATATATTATGGGAACTGCCAAAACCAGGTTTCTACAGTTATGTCATGGATTCACTCTTACATTATTACCATATTACTTGATTGAAGCTGAAAATTATACTTTTGTTTCTATTCATTCATTCAAGATAACTATCTATCATTCCGTCGACATAAATAACAACATATAACATAAAGCATTACTAGATATTTACATAGTACAAATGCAACACAAATATAATTTCATTCACTATTAAGCATGTGCAACACATTCAGATAAGATCATCTATATCAATTATGCATTCAACACAAAAAACACATTAAACACACAGAGACACTATATAATGTGGAAACCCATCCAGTAAAAACAACAAAGGTGCTCTTCATCTAGCATGAGAATTGGTTTTAGCACCTTTGGACTCAGCTTACAGACTCTTATTTTATATCTTCTTTATAATGTATACATTATTCTCTTGTCTCATGCTCTCTGGTTTTGGTCTCTTTCTCTCTCTGAATGGTCGATATGCACATATCCTAGATCAATCCTCTTCTTTCCTTCATCTGATCTCCAACCCACTCTAATGACCAAACTGCACACAACTTGGGTTGGTGCTTTTATAAACTTTTCTTCTTTTATAATTCTTGAACCAACCGTCGATTGAATCTCAACTATTAGTCAATGGGTTGTCTTTCAATTTTAATGCATCCAATTATATCCAAAAATAGACACTATCGGCCTAAAATACAATAGTTATTTTTTACTAAAGAAATATTTTAGTCTAACTAACTCTTCCAGCAAAATTAGTTGAAATATACTTCTTGACTGCTTTATTCCTCTTGTGTGGGTGTTCCTTCTGTTGGATTTGTTTCCGTTGCAACTTCTTCTGTAGTGCAATCAGAATCTTCATCTTTCTGAGCATAATCCTGGAAGAATTGTGTCTGACATTTCCTAGGGCCAACAAGAACCCAACACTCACCTGTGGCCCATCCCGATCCACATCAGTCTGAAATTCTGTAATTGAGACCTTACTTTGAAAATATTGGAAGATTTTCACTATCCGTTCAGTTTCCTGTCGTTCTTCTTCTTCTACCGACTTCAAATTTTCTACTTGTTTGAAACTGATGTTTTCTGAAGTTGATAGTATTGTTGACCCCATGGATTTTCATACCTTCTAATGTACAGGTTGAATGAGACATGTAATTTTCTATGCTCCTGCTTGAAGTTCTGTGACCTGGTCGGTTTTCTTTTGTTGTTGCGTTCACAGTTTTTCTACTTTTTGTTGTAGTTTCTTCATGTCAATGGCCTTGGCAATTTTCTCTATTGTTTGAAGCTTCTTTAGTTGCTCTTCATTTTGTTGAGGTCTTCCTCAATAGTATGCAACTTCTTGGTTATTTGTTCTAATTCTTTATCGTCGATCAAAGCTTCCCATGACTGAGAAACTTGCTCCAGTGCCTTAGCTTAAAGTGCCTTTGCTTCTCCAATCTTTGTTGCAGCTTGAGTTGTTGCTTTTCTTCACTCTGGCAGTACCTATGGGGGTGTACTAGGATTTATCTGCAATTCTCGCTCTGCGACCCACTTACGAAGGTTTTCTGTTGTGATTCCTTCATTTGCAAAATTGTTACAATCCAACATAATAGCCGCATCCAGCCGATGTATGTCCTCCTGCGACATTTTTTATTCCTGCTCTATGTCGTGGACTATTTTCTTCAATTTATTAACAATTTTATGTGAGGTTTTGACTTGATTAACCAATGCACATTCCATATTCTTCATCTCTGCTACCGCAACATTCTAAATGGAATACACTTCATACATAGGTAGCATAGAAAAATTCATCGTGATATGACCAAGGTCCTTGACCATGGTATTCAACTCTGGTGTACCTAAGTCAACTTCTTGACCCAGTACTTGAATCTTTATAGGTGGAGTTGGCGTTGATGATTCCTTGGCAGGTTGCTCCTCAGATGGACCAGCTTGGTCCAACGACATAGTCGAGTATGGAATTTGGTCAACCGCCACTCGAATTTCTTTTATTTCTTTATAGAGTGTTTGCAGTAACTCCGTTATGCTTCTTGTCAATTTGGTTTGTCTTTCGTCCACTTTTCTGCAAATTTCATTAACAAATTCTACCATTTTTTCTGTCAAAAGAGTGTAATCATCATTGGTGAGGGCAGCGAATCTAGATGGGCAGTCGTCCTTCCTCTTCTTTCGACTTTTTCTTGGATTTTCTGAACTCTTTCCCTTATCTTCCAACTCTGGATCTGTCGGGGATATGTTGGATTCATCGAGATTATGAGAGCTTATTAGGGTTTCCTTGACTGATGGATCCCCCCTTGATCTCCATCCTTCTTTTTCGATCGATCATCCTGTCGTGGCTCTTCTTCTGCAGACAATTGATCGCCTGTGACAGGAACTTTCCATTCTGCATGCCAATTGTGAACAATGGAATTAATTTCAGCAGCAGAGAGTTCAAACTATGTCTCGAGCCATTGGTGTTGCGGGTCTTATCGAGGCTGCAAAAATTTATGATGGGCCCCGAATGAAAATATTATGACACTTTAAAATCATTCCGTGGTTTCCTTGGTGATTATGGTTTGCTTCCTCATATAATACTGAAGGGCCTCTCCTTGTAAAAAGAATTCAACATTATTATCTCTTTTCCACTCAAGTTTATCTTTGTCAAATTAGAGATTGTGGTATCGAGCTCCTCGACATAGGACCGACACATCTACCCCTTGTTAGTTTGGCAGTTCTTCCTATGTGATAAAAGAAATCAAAATAAGTAACCAAGAATAATGAAATGGGATACCTTTTTCCTGTACTTCTTCAGCATCAGCTAATATTTCATTCAGTAGATAGGTTGATCAATTGAATTGGACACCCACTGCACACTGCACTGTCGCAACTATTGTCCCTACAGTACACTAGTTTGGTTGCATCTTTTGTAGTAGCTTGGTAGATAATACTTTAGCCGCGAACCAAACAGTAGTATTAATAATGGAGGCGATAGCAAATCCTATCTTGTCCCTTTTCAGATCATACTTATCCTTCATTATGTTTGTTAATGTGATATCTGTGTCTTTTACTGTGAACAATGGTGTTGGGTCAACTCCTTCCAGAGGGAGTCCTGTAATCGACATGATCAGCTCGACGTTCACTGAAATCTTCTGGTCAAGCCATAGGTAGCCACCATGTGGCATGTGCATCAGCGATAGTAATCTTGATTTATCTAATCGTCTTTCCCATTCCATTGGAACCATGTGTATAGGGCCATTCTTTGTTTTTTGGATAGTAGTCATGTATCTTTCCATTACCAGCTCTGGAAATTTTCACAGGTCATGATCGACAAAACCCATCTTCTGCAGATTCAGAATAATACTTGTTGTTACCCTAACTCCTTTCGGTATGATAGGAATTAATAGGGAATACTTTGCATTTTTACCCGGTATAACCTTAGGTGCATTTGTTGGCCTTGGTGGAACATAATTCGGTAACAGGGATCCATAACCTATTGCTTCATCATCTGGTGGAGGTGCTATTGTGCATGGTTTCTGACTTGAAGAATGTTTTCTTTTCGATGTACCAGGTGGGGATGGTCCCAAATTAACTTCAGTCCTTGGATCTGGCTATGAAACAGCCTCTGTGTGCGCTTCCATGATTGGTGTCGGCAATGAAATCTCAAGACCTGATTCTTGAACAGTGCTCGTGCTAAAAGCAGAAATGACCATACTCTGTAAAACAATGGATTTGGCTCTTACAATTGTAGACAACAATTCAAAGCTCTCAGAAAGATACAATAGAATGAATGAAACTTCGGTGCAAAAATGATATATGTGTACACATTCAATCAATCTTTCATTCACACGATCGAGCAATAAATGGAAAGGTGGCAACGATTTTCATCACATGGGGAAATCTTCCTAATCCTTACAAGGAAATTGCCAATAAAACCATCACTTTGCATGTCAATTCACTAGTAGTTTTTGTACATTAATGGTGAAAGTGACCAAAAATCACGCTACCAAAATATTCTTGCGTCTTCTCATTAACTGCTAGACAACTATCACTTGCGACCAAAATTCATTGTAGAACAACAATTCTCTTCCTGCGACAGGCATATGGAATGCGACATAGTTTTTTCGTTGTGACATGCAGACAGTCTATGACACTTTTCCTTGTATGTGACCCATGGAGAGTCTGCGATAGTTTTTCTTCTGTGACAGACATAAATTCTGCAACCAAAACACTCACATTTTTTGCAGAATTAACGCTCATAAAGAACACTCATAAAGTTGTGACTTTTGTTTTTTCTTCTTCTTTTTCTTTTTTATCTTCTCTTTTCTCTTTTTTCAACTCTTTTTGAATTCTCAGTCGACAAAATTGTGGCTATCCTAGTAAGGCTTTAGCTGACTTCCATTCACTAATCTCTTGAAAGGTGTTCCATCTAACTTCTTCAATTGTACTGCTCCTCCTTCAATGATATGAATAAAATATACGGTCCCAACCAATGTGTTCTAATATTTTTAGGATGCTTTAAAAACTTGCTGTCGTACAAGAGAACAAAGATCTCCAATGTAAAATTGTTTATTCTTGATATGTTGATCAAGCCAAGCTTTATGTCACACCTTCTTGACATTCTGATGATATCCTATGACAAAGCGTTCTTCCTCCAACTGGACCAACTGCAATAGTATTTCTTCTACAACACCAACATTGGTCATCTCTGTTATTGCAGCTATTCTTAGACTGGGTACAATACACTCCATCAGCATGAAAACCTCTTGTCCATAAACCAACCAAAATGGAGTTTGTCCTGTCAACTTTTTACACGTGGTGCCATATGCCCATAACACTGTAGCTATTTTCCGATCCCAATCGTCTCTTTGAACATTACAGATATTTGTTAATGCATTCTCCATAATATTATTGAAGGTCTCGACAACACCATTTGCTTGTGGGTGGTATGGTGTCGTCTTTCGGTGTTGAATATGGGATTCTTCAGTTAATCTGTCAATCAGCTGATTCACAAAGTGTGTACCCTTGTCACTTATCAAAATATTTAGGCATCCAAATCGGGTCACTACATTTTCAAACAAAAATATGGCAGCAATCATACAACAGTACAATCCTTTACTAGCGCTGCTTCAACCCATATCGTCACGACAACTTTCCAGTTCTCTGGCGGATATCAAAGTTGTGACAATAATCTCGAGCATCTATGTGCAAAGTAATCCACCATAATATTGCTTATAATATCTTATGTGCTGTAGATTTTCTTGCACAATGGCCTCTTGCGATACCAGCATGCACTTCATTCAAAATCATTGGTCACTCATGCTCCAAAATGTAGCGACAAAGAATTTCATCTTGTCCCATTTTGTATTAGTGTCTAACTATCAACTGGAAATCTGCATCTCTTACGACTAACTGTTTCTTCTACGTTGTAGTGAATCCGGATGGTGCATATCCCATACTCAATAATTGTATAATATCTTTGTAATGGTCATCAAACATATTAATCGCAAATAATTGTGCATCTATAAGACTATCATTGAGATTACCAGGTTCTTCACTTTCTAGTCTCGACAAATGGTTGGGTCCTAAATTTAGTCAATCGGGTTTAACAATGATCTCAAAATAAAATTCCTGGGAAAGGAGAATCCATCGACAAATATTCCTCCCCAAAATGGGCTTATTGACCAAAGCGCATATACCATAGTTAAGCCTTCTCTTTCTACCATGGTATATTTCTTCTATGCTTTTGATAATTTTCAATTGGAAAATGAAATAGGATGATCAATAGACCCATTGCCTAGTTTTTCTAGTACAAAGCTAAGTGCGACATACAACGCATCGACATGTACATGAAACTCCTTTTTCCGGTCTAGGAAAAATAGTATGGGTGCAGTACCCATCTTATTCTTTAGAACATCCAAAATCTCTTGGCATTGTTCAGTCCACTAAAACTTAACATCCTTCTTTAATAATTTTTCCATAGGAGAAATCACCTCTGCATATCCTTTGATAAATTTTTGATAGTACCCTGTATATCCCAAAGTTGTTCTTAACTGCTTTATTGCCATGGGTGGTGGTAGGTCGACGATGATCACAATTTTAGCTAGGTCCATCAAGATTCCATCGCGACAAACCACATGGCCCAACATAATTTTAAAAGGGGCACAAAAAATACACTTCTTTAAATTCAGAGAAATCTGATACTGTCGACATTGTTCCAACATCATTCTGAGGCTCTCAATATGATCTTTTATGCTCCCAAATATTTTCCAGTCATCAAAATAGACTTCAAGAAACTTATGGATAAAATATTTGAAAGAAGCGACGATTATCCTGGAAAAAATAGCAAGTGCATTCTTGAGTCCAAAAGGCATCATTGTATACTAGAAACATCCCCACTCCGTTGCAAAGGTTGTTATGTATTGATATTACTTTGCAATTCTGATGTGATGGTAACCCGAGAATCAATTAGTAAATGAATAGACTTCATGGCCCCTGACACTCTCCAATACTTCATTTGTGAACGGAATTGGAAATGAGTCATGCAAGCAAGCATCATTCCGCTTCCTTTGGTCGACACAAATACACACTTCACCAAGAGTTTTCTTTTCTTGTACTACCATCAAGTTTCTCCACTCAGATTCTTCAACGGGTTCTATGATACCCACATCCAATATTTGATCTAACTTTGTTTTTACTTTTTATTTGTACCTCGGATTGAGCCGATAGGTTCGTTGCTTAACAGGTTTTGTGCCAGGATTCAATGGGATTTTTATTTCTCCAAGCTCTCCGACAATTTCCTTCATTTCAAAAAACTTAGTGGGGAAGAGATCTTGAAACTCATGCAGTAGGTTTGTAATCTTCCCAATAGTTTCATCATCCCAATAATCCCCAATATTAGCAAACTTTGGATTCTTTGGGGAACCAATGTCTACTTTCTTTATCTTCAACGGGTTCAGAAACTTATCACTCGACTCACCCGATCCTTCCACTGTGTGAGTGCCTTCAGAATCAGGGATGTTTATGTCATGAGGATCATGATCATCAGGTTCACTTGTTACATTATAGCATTCCATCCAATGTTGGGCTATCGTGTTGCACTGAAAATATCTTCAAATAGCTTACTCTTGATCATTTGTAGAGAAACATCAATCGATGGATGATCATCAACAAATCAAACGTCCAAGTAAAACTAGTAGCTAAATATTCCCATTCTATTTTTCCCCGTCGCAGATCAACCAAAGAATATTTGTTCCTTGGTATCGTGTCAAATGTATGTACAAATTGATGGACCCATTCCTGTCGTGGACATGCTTCCCATGTCACACTTCAAGGCTTAATGTGCTTGATTGGACTAGTCAGTCCTATGTATTTCTAGCCAGTGTAAATCAGATTCTCTCCAAATCATACTTCCATTAATCTTTGGCATTGAAGCCATTCTGAGATAGATTGTTTATGTGCGACCCACCATCTCGTAGGTGTAGCTTTTAGTGCAAAGTACAAAGTTAAGAGTCATTGAGGTTCTGTTACTTTCTCTTCAAATTCTGTCAAAAAATATTCTAGGTTAGGAAAGCCCTCATAAGTAGGTAGATCACATACCTCGATACCTACCCATCACATGGATTTTGCAATTCTGGTGCATTGTCGCATTGACACTTCATGCAATCGGTTTTGCCAATTTCTAAAATCCGTGAATCTGATGTGCAGGAGCTAACACTTCACCAGCTGAGTTTTCTGTCGGTCGTCGAATTCACATAATCATCCATTGTAGAAGTGATATTATAGATATGGTCTAAGTATCCATTTTTTCCTTCATTATTTACTTGCTCGACATACCTCTAGCCTTCTAGAGGATCATGCGGTGCGGCCGTCATTAGTTTGTCATCTTCAAATGTTAATATCTTTTTTCTTGAAATTGATAATAGTTTGGTTATCGATGGTCGAATCAATCCCTAGAAGCACATGATATGGATTCGTATCATCAACAATGTCAATCACCTCAAAGTATGCATAAGTTCGAAATCCTTCTATCTCATCTTTCCCATACTCTCCAAAGTTTGTTTAGTAAGAATGTTCACATCAGATCCCAAGTCCAAAATGATATAGTCCATGTCATAATCTCATATGCTTGTAGTCATTCTGAGTTCTCAACTAGTCTTCAATATCTTCCCAATATGGTTAACCCTTCCTTTTGGCCACACATCTTCTTGAGATTCCTCTATCAAAGTTGTCAATTATACAACAACATATTTATCTTGTATTAGTGTTAAACAATTTTTAAAGAATTATTTTATTTTACTAATCTTTGTTGTCGATTGCTTTCGATATAAATATTCAAATCTTTGAGGCATGTCCAATATTGGTCCTTCATTTTGTACAGCAACAGAGGTCGACGCTTGATTTTTGTGACAAATTATTATCGTTCATCCAGGAATACTTATTTTTCTTTTTGGACGATGAATGGTTCTTTATTTTTTGTTGTTGGTCGCACTCACAGTTGTCCATATGGTGCGTCTTGACCGGCTCCAGTCGCATCACCTCCTCTTGTTATGATGAGAATACTTGGCTCTCTTGGTTCAATAAAGATCTTTTGCATGTTCAAATTAGCATTCTAAGGTGGGTTCTAATTTCCTATGTTCCTATCCTGCCATTTCACAATCAACTAAGGGCACTCTTTGACAATATGTTCAAAAAAATTACAATATAAATTGGTCATAGTAGGATTTGTTCAGTCCTTGGAAAAATGTACAGGATGCCCACAATTATAGCAGATAACTTGGCCTATTTTGCGACCAAAACCTCCTCCTCGTCCCTGGCCTCTAAAAAGTACACCCCCCTGGGTTGAGAGAATTGTGTTTGTGGATATTAAGCCCAAGGGTACTGGTTATGGGGAAATTGTGCTTGAGCTTGTTCATTCTACATTTTTTCGTCGTTCTTCATCAGGTACATGTTGACTATTTTCTCTTACACCAGTTGATATGATTTCCAATCCTTCTCATCGTGGCCCGTTGATCGACATAATTTACAGTATAGATTGGCTAATGCACTTACAATTTTTTGTAAGTATAAACATTCTAATGACCGATGTCCTCTAGTCTGGTAGATCCTACACAAGGAATACCTTGTGTATTCATCGGATTCAGTGATCCTGATGCAACATAATTCATAAGCGCTGGGAAATTATCTTTATGATGTCCTTCTGTTCTACATATGGTACACCATAGTTATTCTTGTACTTCTTTTCCTTTCTTGATATCCTGAATTTGCAGTGTAAGGTTAGCAAGTTGCGACTGTATTTGCATCATTCCTGCACCAGTTTCTCTGACCGGTGACGTTTCTAACTTCATGGCGAGCTCAAGAGACTCACTCTGTGATACAATTTTTTGTTGCATTAATGGGACACAAATATGCAGTAACATCACCGCAATAAACCATTCTTTGCGATAGATGTCCAACATTTGAAAAGTTACTCTGACCATCAAAGTTTTGAATCTTTGGTTGAAGTCCCAAACAGACTCTATAGGTAACTGTTTAATTTCTTTCAACTTGATAATGCAATGCGACTTAGATTTTAGTTTTTTAAACTCATTTATCAATCCTGTTCGGATCTAATCCAATGTCTTCTGAGCGATTCCTGCAAGAACTACAAACAATTTCATGTACCAGTCGAGTGCACGGCCTTTGAGGGTCGTGATCATCTGGGATTTATTTATGGCTTCATCTTGGACTTGTCACACGGTCCATACGGCTTCACATAGAAACCAATGTTGCTCAAGGTCTTCTAGCCCATTTCCATTAAAGATTGGTAGCTTTATATCGTCCCCAATCATTTTGTTTACTCTTGGTAGTACTGAATTAGAAATTACACTAGTGGGACTTCCCTGTCTTCTATTTCCACTATGACTGTTAGTCTGAATAGAAAAACCATTGGGTGAAGTGTTTCCAGATCTTATCGCAGGTGATGTATGCGGGGTCGCGGCTATGCCGTGGTTTTTATCTATATCAGGTGCTTCTTCTTCTTCGGTTTCTTCATATATCAAATGGTACTCCTCTTCTTCATCACAATATTTTTCGTCAAGGTGCGACACTAATTCGTAGTCCTCTCTATCGGTCGCACTGCAACTTCCTCTTATTGTTGCAGTCATTCTTCTCTTTCCCGATCGAAATATTTTTCCACTCCTTAGGCGTCCACCTTCTACCTTAGTCTCGTTATTAACAGGAAACATCTGAGTTTACCCCCATCCATTCTGCTCGCAATTTTTCTTGCGACATATCTCGGGTCTCCGCATATAATTTTTTACTCGCCGGACTCGATTCTTAAGATCCCTTCCTCACACACCAACATCTTAAGCCACAATTTCAAAGCTTTTAGATAGTGACCTCTAGGACCTTGGAAAAAATTCCTTTATGCTTCAATGTATGAATTAATTGTGTCGACTACAGTCTTTGTGATATATTTTCCCAAAATACTATTGACCCAGAAATCAACAGCCCTAGATATTATATTTCTTACCCTCTTCACCCACTAGATCAACTCAAGACTCTACTCTGTCGGATATCTTCCTTGGAAATTTTCCCTTTGGATTGCTAACTTCAAAAACCACTCATGCAATATGATGGGAAATTCACTAAAGAAAATTTCATGAATTTCTATGTAAAGTTATCGCTCCAACCATTCAGTCGGGCTTAGTTGCGATCCTTCACTTTCCTCTTGTGCAAACTCTAGTGCCTTATAACCAATCCAATCTTGAATTTTCAGCTTCATCAGGTACCAAAACATATCCCTGTCGAAATGATTCATGATCCCAGAAACAGAACCATTTGTTGGCTTACTTATGGTCGACCCAAGTTCAAATCATTTGGTATCAACAGGACCCAAGATATCAGCTTGACAGAGTAGGACTCTATCGGCAACACCTACTATGTAGATGAAGTATCACCCAAGATATCTTATGGGGATTTCCAAAACCTAATTTCTACAATTATGTCGAGGATTTCACTCTTACAGTATTATCATATTACTCGATTGAAGTCGGGAATTATACTTTTGTTTCTATTCATTCATTCAAGATAACTATATACCATTTCGTCAACATAAATATCAATATATAACATAAAGCATTACTGGATATTTACTCAGTACAAATATAAGTTCATAAGCATGTGCGACACATTCATATAAGCTCATCTATATCAATTATGCATTCAACACAAAACACACATTAAACACATAGAGACAAGATATAACATGGAAACTCATATGAGAAAAACCACATAGGTGCTCTTCATCTGGCATGAGAATTGGTTTGGCACCTTTGGTCCGCTCACTCAGCTTGCAGACTCTTCTTTTAGATCTTCTTTAGAATGCATAAATTCTTCTCTTGTCTCACGCTCTCTGGTTTTGGTCTCTTTCTCTCTTTGAATGGTCGATCCGCACACAACCTAGATCAATCCTCTTCTTTCCTTCGTCTAATCTCCAATCCACTCTAACGACCAACCCACACACAACTTGGGTTGGTGCTTTTATAAGCTTTTTTGCTTTTACAATTCTTGAACCAACCGTAAACTAACTCTCAACTATCAGTCAACATGCTTTTTTTCTATTTTAATACATTTAGTTATATCCAAAAATAGGCACTATCGGCCCAAAATACAATCATTCTTTATTACTAAAAGAAAGCTTTTAGTATAACTAACTCTTCCTGTAAAATTAGTCAAATTATGCTTTTTGACTGCTTTATTCCTCTTCTGTCGCGATTCCTTATGTTACGACTGTTTCCGTTGCAACTTCTTCCGTCGTGCAACCATAATATTCATCTTTCTAAGTAGAATTTTGACTGACTTTTCCTAGGGCCAACATGTGGATTGAATTATGGATTTTGTTACTTCTACACATTTTTCATCCTAATTAATGGGTGTCCTACTTCTTTCTTCACTGGCTCTTGAGGACTTAGATAGGGGTTCCCTCTTTCACCTCTCCTATTTCTGTTGGTTATTGAGGGTCTCAACAGATTGATTAACAAAGCTAAGCAAGACAACATGTTGAAAGGGATTAAAGTGTCTTCCATACATTACATCACCAAGTTGTTGCTTGTTGATGATGTTCACTTATTTGGAGATGGTTCTATTGGTGAATCAGAGACTTTATATGAGATTGTTCAATTTTTTTATGAGGCTACAAGCATGGAAGTAAACATTCATAAATTAGGTTTTATATATCATAACGTTGATGATGAAGTCATGCAACATGTACTTTCATTATTTCCTTACAATTTTGACCCTATTAAAGCAACTTTTAAATACCTTGGTTTTTTCTTAAATCCAAATAATTATAGAAAAGATTATTGGATGTGGCTACTAAGGAGAGTTGAAAAAAAATAGGCCTTTGGTGTTTTTGTTGGCTATATTTGAGGGGTAGGCTAAATCTTATCAAAGTTGTACTGGTTAGTATTCATGTTTAATGGTTATATTTGGTTGACATCCAATAGTCTATGCTTCATGGTTTAAGAAGCAGGATGATGCAATTCCATTGTTTTGGAAAAAACTAAGGATGGAAAAAAGATACATCTAGTTAGTTGGGAGGCCATTTCCCTCCCAAAATGTTTAGGAGGGTGTGGTATTAAAAACTTGTTTTGGTTCAACTTGGATTTATGCCTTAAGAGTTTTTGGAGAGGGCTATTTGATTCAAGACTTTGGAGTGAATTTATACACTCAAAATGCCTGAAGAATTCTCCTTTAGATGTTTGGTTTAGGAAGCATGTCAAAAGTTCTAGAAATGCATCAAATTTCTGGAAATGTTTTATTAAATCTTATCCATGGCTAGGTTTTGGTTTGGCTGGTAAAATTGGTAATGGAAATAAATTATTGATTCGTGTTGACCAAGTTTTGGGTGGGGGGATTTTTCATAGGATTTCCTCTCCTTTAGTCTCTCTTCTCAATTTAAGAGGCTTCAAATTCCTATCACATATTAAGTTCAACAGAAATAATGATTCTCAATACTAGATGAAGGTCAATAATATTTGTCTTTAGGATCTTTTGCTAAGGAATGGAATAGATATGTTGATGGCCTTAATCAGTTGGGGGTGAGACTATTAGATAAGGTTGATGAAATTGTTTGGGCCTGGAAACGAATTAACGATCAGATTACAACAAAGACTTCCCATGAACACATCTCCTCTATGTCTTATGAAGCTATAGGTAACGGGTGGTCTAGTAAAATATGGAAATGGAACATGCCTTAGAAATTAAATTGAATTGTTTCTTGTGGTTAATTTTGAGAAACAAAATTATGACATGGGAAAATTTAATAAAGAGAGGTGGAATTGATCCTGGAATTTGTCACTTATGTCATCATGCTTCTAAATCTATGGAACATCTATTTGTTCAATGTAGTTTTGGTTAGAGTGTTAGGGGAATTATCCTTGCTGAACTTAACCTTGATTCTCATTGGGGTTGCTTTTCTTTTGACACTTATTTTGAAAGATGGACTAGAAAATTGCTCAGGTTTAGAGAGTTTCCAGTCTTCATCTTCATATGCTGGGGAATATGGAAATGTAGAAATTCTATTTTTTTTATAATCTTACTCCAAATATTTATATTCTTAGCAACAATATCATGGGATTCTACTATGAATTATTTAAAGAAAGGATACCAAATAAGCCGAAGATGATTCTTGCTCCATTTTTAACAAATTTCCCAATTGTTTTTTTTATGGTGCATCTCTTTACAAAAAATGTGGCAGAGGAATGATTTTAGAACTTGATAATTCTCATTAGTTCCATATGTGGTTGGGATGTGGATATGGGACTATTACTAAGGATGAGCTCTTGTCTCTTTGTGATCTCCTATTATTTGTCTCAAGTTACAATATTTCATCTTTTCAAGTTTTAGGAAATTCTAACATCATCTTTGAATGGGCTGTAGGTAGAGCTACTATCTAGGTGGTTGTACTTGATCATTAGTGTGCTAGAGTGAGGACACTCCAATCATTTTTCAGTGATATTCTCTACAAGCATATCTACATGCAATTCAATGTGGCTGCTGACAGTGTATCAAAAAAGGTAGTGGATGTTGAGGTTGGTTGTTTCCTATATAAAGAATTGTAGGTTTTAAATATGTTAGCACATTGACAATTTAAAATTTTTAAGAATGTTTTGCTTAAACCGATACATCTTTGTTTTGATGAAAGTATGAAAAAAAAAAAAACCGCTATATGATGTCTAGAAGACTGTTATTTTTGTTCACAATGTGGGATTGAAAATTCTTGTTGATGATCTATGATCTTATCTATGTATTTTAATAGATCTAGTACTAAATTGTTGAAACTGAATTTACACTTGTGGAAATTTCTATTTCCTTGTCAAATAAAGCATGTAATGGTTTACTTTGATTCCAATACAATAACAAGAAAGTCGTATTTTTTATCAAGAAATTAAGCTCTTAACATGCATATAACTGGAAAAAATTCAAAATTGAGAAATTGAACTCTTAACATAAATGTACCTAGACAAAATCGAGAAATTGAGCTTTTAACATGAATGTACCTAGACAACAACGAGACAAGTCAAACGTATGATCCCAAACCTTGAAGAATATAAAAGAGTATGAGTTTTGCCGAAGTATGAGTAAAATAATAAAACTTGATAAAATGTCCTAAAACTGGAATTGAAAACATTATTTCTTAAATATAATATGACCTTTAGTCATGTAAACTTAAACTTTGTTATCGATATCAAATAAAGTATGCTCGACAATCTCGACCCTCTCAACTGTTTGAATATTAAACGCTCTGATTGAGGCAGTATTCCTTCGCATTGTGTTATGGGTCCGGGACCGCTTACTTCTAATAAAATATCTAATGGCAAGTGAGTGCTATGGACCATGGGAAGTGCCATAAAGAGAGAGAATCCCAAAGCGACATAAACAGGAAAATCTTCAAATGACAAGTCCCTCACCCCCTCCCACGAAACCTTGTATTTATGGCAATTCTCGATTCCCAAGACTGATAAACACTGACCACTGACAGGAGATCAATACACTGACACGTCCGTAAGATCTTTGAAAATGACACGTTGATTTATCATTGATGATAGCTATGGGTGCTTTGTATGGGACAAGAGTGACATACCCACATGAAAACGCTGCTCATCCGGGTGACTTTTAATGTCCATCGACTCACTTGTCGGCCATCGTTATTCACTTTCTCCTGAATCTTGATCACAAGGTGGAGGCCGCACACAGTAATCTCTTTAGGCTTATCTGGTTGCACCAATTTTTTTGGTTAAAATAATTGCATAATCTGGATGCTCATGGTCTGAATCTATTTCTGCAATAAAAATTGCAATTTTAACATTAGAAATCTCATTTTCAACAACAAATTGTGTTGTCAGATTTCGGTCAAACTTGCCTAAAAAAGTGTAAATGGTCTATAGATTAGCCAACTCGGTTATTTCAAAGCTCATTGCTAGTTTATTGTTGACAGTTAGATCTCAACAACTTGAAATCCAATGGTCAGTAATAAGCAGTAAGCTAAACTCAAGACCATTTGCACCTAAAATCTGGTGATTTTTTTGGGCAAAATTGGGCGGAAATTGTTCAAAAGGTAGTTTTCAATGATTGGAATTACATCATCTGGGTGCCCCATGGGTAATGGAGAGTCCTGAATCCATTTCTCCAATAAAAATTGCAATTTTAACATTGAAAATCTCATTTTCAAAAACAAATCGTGTTGACTAATTCACGCCAAATTTACCTGAAAAGATATAAATGGTATAGAGATTAACCAACTTACAGTGATAAACCTACAACAACAATCATTACTATGTTGCAAGCCCGATTAATAATTCTCTACCTAACTACCCCTGTTTCCTCACTTTCTTTCCATTCCGTTGACAAGTCTCAGATCAACTGTGCCTGTTTCGACGCCGTTGCCGTCGGTTCCTGGCAGCGGCGAGAATGCTGGGAGGCAGGGGACCTCCCTGGCCCCCATCCAACTCACGCTTCGCTCTTAACTTCCAATTAACTTACAGGATACTCTACTCCCCTACTCTTTATTGCGTATGATGAAAGGAACCGTTTTGTACCGTTCGATTGAAACCAGAAAAGTCAAGGGACAGAGAGAGCCTTACACATGCATAGGGCCCTCCTACTATTAATAGATGTCTACTGCCTACTATCTTTCCTGTCCCAAACAAACAAAACGATTAATCAATCCGTCCGTCATTGTGACCAAGCACTCCAAATTTTAGCACAATCCCAATCACTTTTCTTCGGTGGTGTTTTGCTCTTCGCTTTCGTAAAGACAGTTATATATCTAGATCATCTTATTCGTTCATTCACTAAGAGGAATTCATTACAGGTTTTCCAGATTCATTATGTCTCGCAGTGTTGTTGGTGGCATGCCCATGCCCATGGGCATGGGCATGGGCATGGGCATGGAGAAATCTAGTGGAAACGCACAACATGAGAATAGACGCAGTTTGGATTTCGCGGAGACTGAGCTGAAGCTTGGACTCCCAGGAGTCGCTGCAGCAGATGAATCACGAACAGGCCAGAGGAGCTGTTGCAAGAGAAGCTTCACACAGGCCATGGAGTCCAGAAATTGTACCATTCCAAATGATCACGACATTACAAGCCTGACCGGCTCACATGATCATGAGAACGCTATTAAATTCAATGGACCCATAGTCAAAGAAAAACAAATGGCCCTTCCTGTCAATGACCTTGCAAGTATAGGGTCTCGATCTTCTCCTAAGTGAGTATCCCTTTCGCAAAAGAGATTACTGTATGTACTATTAGGGCTGGTTAAAGGCATCCATGTTAACTATGGGCGTTTTTTTGTCATTTTCTAGGGCACAGATTGTTGGTTGGCCACCTGTCAAAGATTTCAGGAAAGTGAGAACGGTTGCTGCATCCAATTCTTTGTATGTGAAAGTGAGCATGGATGGAGCTCCTTATCTCAGAAAGGTGGACCTCAAAATGTACAGCAGTTACAATGACATCTCCTCTGCACTCCAGAAGATGTTCAACTGCTTAATCACCATGGGTATGAATCAATCAATGCCCAATATTACCTTCACTTTTCTATGAATGTATGATCTTGAAATGTTTAAATGTTTCGAGGGAAGTGTGGATTCTCTTCACTTTTCTATGAATGTATGATCTTGAAATGTTTAAATGTTTCCAGGGAAGTGTGGATTCCCTTCACTTTTCTATGAATGTATGATCTTGAAATGTTTTAAATGTTTCCAGGGAAGTGTGGATCCCATGGACTGAACGAGAGCAATTTGAATGGGTCAGAATATGTGCCGACCTATGAAGACAAGGATGGAGACTGGATGCTTGTAGGCGATGTTCCATGGCAGTAAGTAATTTTAAGCTGCCGTTTACTATTGTTTTACCTTCATAAGTTTCAATAGTTACCCTGCAAAACCCTAAAATTGATGGTGTGGATTATTATTGGTTGCAGCATGTTTGTTGATTCGTGCCAGAGAATGCGGATCATGAAAGCTTCAGAAGCTATTGGTTTAGGTATTTGCTCAATGCATAATCTCTCGTGCTTTACACTTCAGACACAGTGAATGGGTCGTAAAACTTTTACAGTCTCACAAATTCATGCTTTGATTGGTATTTTTCAGCTCCGAGGGCGGCCATGGAAAAATGTTGCGCATAATGTTGTTGTTCAGTAAAAGGTGGAAACTGACAATTCTTTGATAATTTTTTGAGTTTTGTGGTGAGACTGGGAATATGACTGTTTCAATGGAGTTGTTCCCAAGAGAAGGGGAAATCGCTCGCCAGTCTTCTGACTATTTTACTATTTTAACTGGGAAAAAAATTGACTACGTTGTCTACGAAATGTATACCGAATATTCATGGGGATGTAAACACCGGGGTTTCTCATAAAGTTTTGTGAAGGATACAAAGATGATAGTTAGCCATGGATCCAGGAATCTCAGTGTGTATGTTCATTAGAACGATTGGTTGATGAGAGGCACAAATTGTACTGGTTTGGTTGAGCACTCTGCTCTTTTGGTATATTGTTTGAGATGGAATATGTATGTTCATCCACAATATCTTTAAAAAAAAATCGACTGCGCTTTCACCCTTAAATACTTTTTGAATTCAGTGTCAAAGTTCCTCTTTGTTTTTTGCGAGAGTTTTTGGTCATAAATTTTCAAAAGGCCCAAAAATATTGCTAGATCTTATAATGTGTATAAATGTGTCAAATGATTTATTTTTATACTTAAAATTATTTCTATGCTTAAAATTATCAACAAATAAAAATATTACAAATTTTATGAGTTAAATTCACCCCATTTCATTAAAAAACAAGCTAAAACTCAAAACGTCCCTTGGTTAAACATGCATATTTTCATGGAATATTTCACTAACTTTCCACCAAACGAAAGAGCACAAATCAATTACTATTTAGACGCCCCCTCGGACATTATGGAACAACAAATGATTCAACGGTCAATTCAAATGTAATGAAGATGCCGGCATACTCCAATTTCCTATTAGCGTTATAATTCAAAATAGAGAGATGATTTGCCAATTTCTAAGAATATTTTATATAGATATTTTTTTAAAGAAACATTTATAGCCACTTTTATTTAAGGGTTTTGAATTTATCCAAGGTCTTTATAATGTAATGGAAGATAAAGTTATATTTTCATTAGTGTTATAATTCAAATTTGTAAATGTTTTTATATTTAAAATATATTTATAGTTATTTCTGTTTAGACTTTTTGAATTCCGTTTTTTATATTATTACAAGTTCCATAACTTAATTAAATTTATTTTTTATTTTTTCCAGCATTATGCAGATTTTTTAATATGATGATTTTGTATTTGCATTTTTTTAAGTAAAAAAAACTATTTTTACTTTATAAAAAATATAATGATTTTTCAAATATCAAAAACCAAAACCTTAAATTATATGAAACACATTCCTTTTTGAAATTGTTTGAAATGGTTAAAATGACAAGTGAGGTTAGAGCCGTGTGCATTTTTAAAGTAAATATATATATATATATATATTCTTACTTTATAAAAAATATAATGATTTTTCACAAAAACCAAAAACCAAAACCTTGAAATGATATGAAAAACCCATGTCCTTTTTGAAATTGTTAAAATGACAAGTGAGGTTAAAATTAGAGCCGTGTGACTATAGACTCAAATCACATTCTTCAAGGATGTTAATTGATTGATTTGAGTGTCGTTTAAAAGTTTAACTATTTTAATATAATTTAATGTTTTATGAGGGTCTTAAATTTATTTATACATTTTAAAAAACTAATTGCATAACACAAATTTCAAATTTATTGGAAAAAAAAACACCACATTCCAAAGAAAAAATTTCTATGGGAAATGCAATCGTGGAACCTTTAGACTTCTTCATTAATTTGTGGACTCTCCTTTGTGTATAATGACAAACCCCATGAGATGGATTTTAAAATCAAATCCTTATCATGTAAGGGTTGTGGTTTTGCATCCCTACTACGTGGATTTGGATTGGAGAATAATGTAAAGGTTCTGGTTTATATCGAATACATAGCTCCATTTTATAATGGAAAAACACTTGGATGTATTACAAACTAATTATAAATATATTTTTGAAAGATGATTTAATGGCTGTAAAATGGTGAGGGTGAGGTTTGTTTTTTTAATTTTGTCAAATTTAAATCTTTTTAATTTAAGAGTGGTTTAATTTATTGAGTAGAACTATAACACTTTGGTTTTGACTTCAATTGCATTAAATTATATATGATGTAAATAGCGTTAATAAATCATGGCGTGGAGCTCAAGGCAAAGGCCCCATCATAGATTTAGTGTTTTACGTTTTGGCAATTAAAAATCGATGTCAATGGTTATCGTGCTAACTGATGGCACAATATAATTTTCTACATCATGTAACTATGCAATTAATAAAAATAGCACAACTAGCTATGTGCCGCAATGTGAAAGAAATGGGGGCATGATTTCACAAGGAATAGGGTATTAAATTGAGCACATAGATATGTGGACAAACACACAACCCACATGATAGATCACACAATTTACTCAGTTATTGAAGAATAAAACAGTGCAAAAATGGCTTGCAGCTGTGAATGCTTTTCATTAATCAAAGAGTAATTAGATAGATAATTACAATGAAGTACAATGGCTTTAATAGCCACAAGCAATTCAAATCCACATGAGGAAATTCAAATTGATTAGACTCTACTTGACTGTAGGTAACTAAGACCTTGTCTAAATCACTATCGGAGGACTCAATAGTTAACTGACCTTGTCTAAACCATAACCGGAGTTCATCGGAGTTCTAAAACACAACTCAAGTGTTACATTCAGTGTTGACTAAGGCTAACTGACTATGGTAGGTGAGAAATGCCCCCTTCCTGAGTTCAATCAAGTAAACCTAGCGCTAACTGAATGTAGAGGACTAGAACTGAATGTAAATGACTCCTAACTTAGCTTAACCAGTCATCAACTGAACTGAACTGACCTTGGTTGGTTTCAGCACTCCCAGTGGCTCCTAAAATGTAGGGATTGGTCTAGGAGGCTCCTAAAGTGATGCAATCAAGTGCAATCAGTGGCAGTGAGCCTCAATTAGTGTTCCCCACACTTTAGTAACTGAAACATGTGCCCCAATTAGGCCAAGTGGACCCAATGGTGTTAATGACTATAAATAGACTAGATGGACTCCTGATTTAGACATATGACCAAAATGGACAAGGGAGGATTAATAATCCTAACATAGTGGGGGGGGGGGACATTCAAACCCTTGAGCCAATAGGGAAAAGCCAAGTGTCAAAGGGAAAATCCATAAAGCTATCAACTACCCATTTTGTCCTTTTGTGCCCAGTCATTTAGGAATTGGTTGAGGAAGTTAATGCATGGGGATGAGAAGAGTATGGGAGTCAAATTCGAATTTGGGAAGCCACCCATTTTTGGAAAATGTGTTTTTGACTTCTTGGACAAGTAATTGCTTGGAAATGCATGCCCAAGCCATTCATTCACCCATGTCTTTCATTCCTCACACATTCTCATTCACGTGGATCTCTCTCCTTCACATTTTCTGCAGTTTTTCCATTTTTCTCCATGGCTGGGAAGTGTTGTGTTGCTGAGAGCATGTGCAGCAGAGATTCACAATCTGAGGGTTTGTAGAGGTTGTTTTTGTCCCCCTCACGTAGTGCGAGCTCCTATGCATTGTGCCTTCACATTTTTGTGGTTGTTTCCACATTCCACGGTTGGGAGAATCCGGTTTTGGTATTGTTCAATGAATGGATAGAGGAGAACCACGATTTGGGGGTTTTAAGAGGGTGTTTTCCTTTTTCTCATGCAGTTGAAGTTTGTTGAACACTTCCCTCACGAATTTCTGCGTTTTCCTCATTGTTCTCCAAGCTGGAAACTCGTTTTTGTAAGGCTCAGTGGTTGGGAAGGTAGATCCACGATCTGGGTGTGAATAGAGGTTGTTCTTTCCCCTGTGAAGCCATTGAACATTTCTTGAATTGATTTGATCACTTGGGTCATTTTTCCCCATTTACCATTTTCGATTTTGGTTGATGTTTTTGTCCATACCCAGAACTTGTATTTTGCTGTGAAGTGCATCCTTGTGTTGGCTTGGATGAGTAAGTCCAAGGAACCCATATGTTAGTGGGCTGACTGTGTTTGGATGTGATTATTGGCTTGACTCAGGGGGTGTATGGTATTATTGTATGTGAGTCTGTGTTCCCTAGATCCTTGTGGAAATCATGCCCAGTTCGGGGGTGGTAGTGGTGCTGAGAGATTGAGGAGCACATTGGCCTATGGTTGGGTGGAACGTTGCAGCGACATAGCTAGTTGCGGGGAAGCTTCTTCTCAAGATAAGCATTTTCTTGTGTTTAACCTCTACAATATATTTGTCTTATAAATTGTAATGAACGTGACAAATGCTTGAACGAATGCCTTGTTTCCGCTGTATATTAATGCATATGTGTATGTATTTTTATGTTCAATGCATACAATGCTTGCGAAGTATTGCTTCCGTTGTAATTGCATTTGTTATGCATCTGTATATATTTTATTTGCAATGCATTTTTAAATTGTTATGTTCATGGGGCTAGTTTGCCCAGTCTGATGAACAACAACAATGCAGTTGCGTTCTCTCCATTGACAGGATGAGGGGAGGGGACGTGACAGGAACAAGCTTTTTTATATGTTCTCTTTCTCTTAATTTTATGGAGTAGTTGCGCAATTCATTAACACACGATATATAATTTTATTTGTTGTTGAGAGTATGGGAGCTTGAAGCAATGTAATTGCCTACATAACACCCACATTCAATTCTCTTTTACATCAAAATTTTTATTTTTCAATACCAAGTCGAAAGTTCAACTCCCCCTATTAGCATGATGAAATTAGACTCATGCTTCCTATCATTGAGAGGTATGACCTTCAATTAGATCTCATTTCCACTTTTCTCATTTTGGAATTCAATCGCATATGCAAGTTCATCCAAGTTGGTGCTTGCATTCTCCAAATTAGACATGTAAGCTCACTTGGAAAAATAAGACCAATAAAACACCCACAACCACCTAGCCATGGTTTGCTACACAACGCCTTCTATTAGTGATTTTCACTCAACTCTTATCATTAAAACAATCTTGGAAATAAAGCTCCCTTAATGGAAAAAATACGAGAAATTGATCGACGACCATATTGATAACATCATTAAGCTCCTAACTCACACAAACATCCAATGCTACTTGAAATTCTTATGATCGATGACTATCTTGATAACATCATTAAGCTCCTTACTTATACAAACATCCAATGCTACTTGAAATTCGTTTGATTGACGACTATCTTGATAACATCATTATGCTCATAATTTATACAAATATCCAATGCTACTTGAAATTTGTATGACCCCATGTTTCTTGGTGTGGTTTGATAACAAGGAAAGTTTCATTGTGAAGAATTTACGTATAAAAAAAGAATATTAACCAGAGTTGTTCGTAGCATAGTTTCTATTTTTTTTAAATGTATAATTACAAAATATTGATTCTAGAAGATAAAAGGTTTAAAAAATCAATTATAAAATAAAAAAAATTCAATATACTAATTATAGTATATAGAATATTACATACATGCAAATAAAAAAGATTTATGACATTATAAGTTAAATATACTCAATATATTTGTTTTTTTACTAGTAATCAAACACCTCACTCTTGACATATTCATTATAGTTCGTGAAGAACTTTGATCAACAATTGGCTCACTAAGAGCACGCACGTCACAATCTGGGTACTTTCCTTTATTTTGAGGATGGTACATGGGATAAACCCCTTTAACAACCTAACCTGCAAAGGACATTGAGTGAGGCCCACAATATCCACAGAAGCACCTAACCCATTGAGCTAAAATTACAAATGTATTTATCCATAGAATCAATATATTAAGTACAATGCATTTATTTTCGAACTAAATATGATCATGTGTAAAAATGTATTTGAAAAAATCATTAAATAATTAATTACAATGGTCACTTGTATCCATTAGCTTGGTAGTAGTGTCATAAATTATGTGATATCTGATATCCCTACTTACAACCAAAGAGTAATTTTTGACATCTTAAATGACCATGAGCTCGACTTTGACCTTGGACCTTTAACCCGAACTCTAAACTTTTCCAAGCACATAAGCCCCATAAGAATTATAATAACCAAAAGCACTTGATCTTTGATAAAAATAAAACTAATATACTTTTAAGGGATTTAATAATGAATTAAATATACTATTAAATAAGGGAAATATTGAAGACATCTATCATAATTTTACCACAACCCTATCTACTTATATTAACAACCTCTCTATCATGGTGTCATGTAGAATGGAAAATAGAACAACCAACCCTTAGCATGATAAAAAGTGCAAGTATGCTAGAAAATCCATTAGAGATGTTTTTAACATGTCCTTAAAATACGACAAGATACACAGGTACAAAGCATTTATTAAAAGGAAAAATATGTACTATATAAATAGAAAGCACCACAACAAAACCTTTTGATTAACATCTCTTTTAGCTTCCTTTTTAGCGTCCACTATCACTTTCAGTGTAATTTTTATCATTTTTTGGACAAAGTGGACGCTTTTCCATGAGATGGTGCTTTTAATGGTGTTATTTGCATCCCTTTTTAAAAGTTGGCGCATTTTTGGACGCTAATTAGCATCCTAATTAACCCCCCAATTATCGACCCAATTAGCATCCCAATTAGAGTCCCTTTTTAAAAGTTGGCGCTATTTTGGATGCTAATTAGCATCCCAATTAGAGTCCCTTTTTAAAAGTTGGCGCTATTTTGGATGCTAATTAGCATCCCAATTAGAGTCCCTTTTTAAAAGTTGGTGCTATTTTGGATGCTAATTAGCATGCCAATTAGTGTCCCAACCAGGGTAATTTTTAGGGGTGAAATTTATCCAATTGGCTATTTTTTGCGTTTAAAAAAAAATTGCTATTTGGTAATTTTTAGTGTTTAATATTGCCTATATTTACATAAAATATGTTTTTTTATCATAATATTCGCTAAAATTTACACATTTTAGTGTTAATTTTATGTTTTATATTTAATATTCACCTACCTATCTATAAACATGTTTTTTTCAATCCAAAACAATCGCCTAGAATATTATACTTAAGTATAATATTAGGATCCTTAAAAAATACCCTAGGACTCCCAACTAGCGTCCCAATTAGCATTACAATTATCATCCCAATTAGCATCCCAATTAACGTCCCAATTAGCGTCCAAAAAAACATCCCATATAACGCCCATAATAGCCTCCAAACAAACGTCCTAAATAGCATAACACCATATATCAATCAAGGTTAGCGACAAGAACTGCGCCATGAATTTTGGTAGGAAAAACATCCAACATAGCGCCAAGTATAGATCCAGGAATTGTGCCTAGAAAACATTCAACATAGCGCCAGGTATAGAGGCAGGTATAACGCTTNTGCGCCATGAATTTTGGTAGGAAAAACATCCAACATAGCGCCAAGTATAGATCCAGGAATTGTGCCTAGAAAACATTCAACATAGCGCCAGGTATAGAGGCAGGGATAACGCTTAGAATAATGCCAGAAATTTCATAAGGAATTGCGCTAGGAATTGTGTTTGAAAAACATCTGACATAACGTCAGATATATCAATGTCAATGTTAATGATCATGATTCATGTGATAGTACTTTTGGCTCTTGATTTATTATAGTGGCACCAAAATGATCGTAATCATGGCACTTTTGGATCTTGATTAATCTTAATGAGAGGTAAATTACCTTAATGTCACCTAAATTGCTCTAATGGAATTTGAGTGTCCCCAACAACATTTGATAGATCCTAATGGTATTTGATTGGCCCTAACAACATGATGATGATGCATTACAATAATTATGATGGAGCATATAGATACGAGTTGATAAGTATAAGACTATAACATCCATTCTTGTGAGGTAGTAGGGTTCCTTGCTCATTATTATCACAATTATAATGATGATGACTACGACGACAACAATGATGATGACGATGTGGATATCAATGATGATTATGCATGTGGTAGCACTTTTGGATCCTAATTGATGCAAATGGCACCTAAAAGTCTGTAACGACATCTAAATGACCCTATTATCATCGAAATGACTGTAGCGACATATAAATTACCTTAACAATTACATGACATGAATCGTAATGACGATGAGTGATTAAGAACATTAATGGCATATGAGTGACCATAATGACAATGACGACGATGATTTTGTTAATGATGTACTTAATGGTGACGACGACGATGATAATAAGTATGATGATCAAGATGGTGTTGATGTACCATATGGCATTGATGATGATGATGATGGCAACATTGATGTCCATGATGATGATGCATGTCATAATACTTCTGGATATTGTAGGACTTGAGATATTGGAGTTAATAACAAGTAATAGAGGTTTTGAGGTGTTGACCATAACAATATTGTTAGCCATTGGGTTTTACATTGACTAATATGGCCATTGGGTTTAGTAGTTCCCCCACCCCCATCCCCCTCACCCCCCCTACACCCCCCTTGCAAAAAGGTAGTACAATACCACCTATCATGGCGCTACCAAAATTTCACCCTACAAGGTTGTTTTGGACAACCCCCCCATCCATACCCTCATTTTACCAAGAACATCCAAGGCACAAGAAGTGGATATTAATCTTAACACAAAATCTAACTTTCTTTGTACTCTTAAGGACATTTTGGTCTTGGTTTAAAATGGAATGAAGCAACAAGCATTTCAATAATCTCATAGTGTTACTTTGAAGAAGTGGATCAAATGTTTTTACATCTTTTGAATTATAAGAGAACATCTCTAAAGGAAAAAAGCAATTAGTTGCTCAAGTTTTATTGCCACTATCAAATATTCTAGCATTACGCTACACTAGTGACCAATGTTTGATTCCCATGGTATTTATTTTACATAGTAAAAGAGTGATTGAAACACAGAGGAAAATGTCCAACTTATAATACTAGAATATGGGCATTCACATGGACACACACATTGCATATCTAATATTGTCTCTATGTACTCTTCGAGAGTGACTTTTACTTGGCACTTTAAGTTAATCACAAAAGCATTTATAGATATGAGTTGAACCTATAACACCAAGACACAGTGACTTGTATAACTATATTACAAACCTAGGGTCACCCCCATATTCTATTTAGGTATACCATTTTTAATGTGTAGGGCCTACTCTTTGTCTACAATATTCAAAGATGAACTAATAAGATTTTATCATTCACCCCCTTTAAGAAGGTAATGAGCAAGCAAGTGTCTCAAGTCATTGAGACCCATACAAGTGTAATTGTGAATGGATAAACAATAACAATCAACAATTTGTAAGCGTCACTTATAAGATTGGGAGAAAATAACTAATTGGACCATATTATGGATCCAAACCACCTCCATACTCTATTTGAGGTTTGATGACCTTTTCTATAAAGCACATAAAAACAAACTAACTAGAGTCTAAAATTCATCACCATTTTAGGGAGGTGTTACTTAAAATAGTGCCTTGGGTCAATAAGATCACTATGAAGGAGATTGCAAGGGAAAATTTGTAAACAACCCATGTAAGCATGACAAGTCAGGATAATAAATAACAACAAAGCTACATATAAACCTTAAACTTTGCAAACTAAACAATCAAAATAAAATCCAAGGAATTTTGAAGACACATCATTTTTAAGAGTAATTACGTATTTTTATTAATAAGTGGGGAGTTATAAACATGTTGCAGCTGCAACTATTTTCCCAAATTTTTTAAAATTTTGGACCCTCCTTTTAATTTTATCTTGCCTGGGAGTGTTTGGATTGTTGAACTTTGTTTTTTCCCTCTGCTACATTTTGGATTGTTTGAAGTTGAATTGAGGACAACTGTTTTTCTTCTTTTCGGAAAGCTGCTTTTTGTCTGCTGATGCTTTGGATTGTGGAACTTGAAGTTTGATTTAAAAATGATTTCCTTCATCGCTGTCGGAAGTTTATTTATGTCTGAATCGGGGCAGTAGTTCTCTACGCGGCCACCGTTGCGGAGGGTAAGTAATGAACTTCCTGATGGACAATTCTTATTTTCACTGATGCGCTTTTATTTCATTTGTTTCTTTGGATTGTCAGCATTTTTATTTTATCACAGTCAGAGCATTAGCCTTCTATGTCACCACTGTTTCGGAGGACAGATAGAGAACGGGCCGATGGATAGTTTTTTCTTTCACCAATTACGTGGTTTTATTGGTTCAAACTTTTTGTTTTATGATGATTTTCGCTATCAGAATTGTTGTTGACAAGTAGTCAGAGTTTTAGTCTTCTAATTCGCCGTCGTTTCCAAGGGCAGATGGCAAACGTTCCGACAAATAGCTCCGATTTTCACTGATGCCTTGGTTTTATTGATCAACTTTTTTACTTTGCGATGTTTTGTTTTCTCTATTGGAACGGTTTTGACTATCGATCGGGGGGGCTAGTCCTTTGCGTTGCCGAAACGGCGATAGCATTGAGACTTTGGTCACCAATACATAGTCCTCAAAGTTTTCGATTGCCGATGCTTTTTGTTATTGCGGAACCCATTGTCTGTCCACTTTTCGCCATTGCGGTTTTCTAGTAAACTATCTCGCCGATGATTAGTGGTTCTGAGCTCCGACCTTTAGCATTAGAGTTGTTGACCGTCGATGTTTTTATGTTGACTGCGAAACCTTTAGTCTGTCTGTCTCCTGTCGTTGCGGCTGCGTAATGAATGGTTCAGCCGACGCTCTATGGTTAGTCCTTCCGCTCGCTGATGCCGTTTTTTTAAGTGGGTAGTGGTTCCGATCTCCGATGCATGGACGACAGCTTTTAGCGCTTTATTTCGTCGACGTTTTGTTTTTCCCCGGAACCCTTAGTCTATATGGTTTCCGTCGTTACAGCGGCTTAGTGAACTAACCATCCGACATATAGTTTTTCGTTCGCCGATGAGGAGTTTGTCAGCCCGATTCTTAGTATTTTTCCCGTCGGTGGGGGTTTTTCCTGCCTTTTTTGTGATCCTTTACCCTACTCCATGGGTGACGGAGGTTTTTGATTTTTTGATCAAGTTAAGGATTTCACGATGAGAACGCAGTACAGGGCCTCACATTTGATGATTAGTTTTATTAATAGTGTGGTTTACTTTTATTGAAAATTTATATGATCTTGAATGCAGTTCGGATTAATGATGAATTTTTTGTTTTAACTGCAGACGCATTTAAAAGATTTTTTCAGACCTAGTTTGATGATTGCTGCTACAAAAGAAGACATATCTAAAGGACACAACAGAAGGGAGTTGACTAAGGAAAGGAAAAGTAAGAAGCATAGATGTTGCTCAAAAAAGAAGAAAGTGAAGGTTTGAGATCAACAGGATCTCAAAAAGACCAACGGATTACTGAACAGAATCGGTAGCAGCAAAGGCCCATGCTTGGGAAAAGTTCATCAGTTACCAAGCTGGTCCCTTTTTTATAAAGTGCTCTTAAATCTTAATCTGAAATGTAACTTATTGTATAAATCTTGAGCACTCACTAAAAGACAAAATTGTGAGATTAAACGGTTGGGGGGAAGCCCAAAGGTCAGAGGGGGAGCCCAAAGGTCACCAAGGGGGAAACCCAAAAGTTTTGTTGTTTTGTATAAATATAGGAGAGTTAGATGTAATAAAAGGACTTTTTCCCATATAGATTTGTGAGATTATGTTGTAACAAGAACTATTTCCTTTTGCAATAAGAACTACAAGTTTCCTGTTGGAGAAAGCTTGGTGGAAGATTTCAAATGTTGTGCTATGGATTTGTTGAATGTGAACTATTTCATTTTCAGCTTGTGTCCATTAACTATGAGATCGTTCTAACTCTTTGAACCTATGTTCTTGTTATGAATGTGCTCTAGTTTATTCTATGAAATTTCCACTATGAGTAATGAAGGCTTTTCATAAACAATGAGCTGTCTTGTTGTTCATATATCTATTAATGTTCATGTGTTTTGAATTAAGTAACAACTATCTGTGATTTTTCTTAATGCATGGGCAGAAATACATTACTCATTGATAAATGATAATCTTGCTCCCTAGGGATAGGTTAGATAGTTAGTTTTAGTTTCTTGCTGTGTGTGATTTAGATGCGAGTGAGTTAAGACGAGAGGTAAGAACCTACGCATCACATTGTGACTGCTCCTCATATTATCTATCAATTTGCATTCTTAGATATGCACTTGCATATCATACTTAAATTAAAAAAATTAAAAATATACACAGTGGACCGGGCTGTAACCAGTAAAACCTTTTAGTTTGTTACTTGACCTACGGTAGTCGAACCGTAAACCGAACGAATTCCCCATACCAAACAGTAACAGGATAGTTGGGAATGTTTACTGGGGAGAATCCCTAACTATTGTTACCTACGAATTTCCAGGCCTCAACATTTTTTTGGCGCTAGAAGGAGGGCCGCCAGTGCATGGCTGGCCGAGGAAACCTATTTTCTTGAGATTATTCCACCGGTGACAGTTCTGAAAGCAGTTTGTTTCCCAAGCCAATTCTTGAAGAAAAGGGTAAAGAGCATCTATATTCTGTCGATAACAAAGTAGTCAATGATCTAAGAAGATTTACTAGGGCATATGCGAAGAATATTGGAGGATTACCAATTATTCCTGTCTTACCCAGAAGAGAATATCGGAAGAAATACTGCCCTATATTGGAAGACGCAGTGTTGGTTGGAGATTTTGAAGAATTGGTAGAAACAACCTTACAGGAAGTTGTTCAACCTCTGAATCAGTTGGGCCCAGATACACCTTATTGTTCACCTGTTCATACCCCTGTTCATTCACCACCTCATTCTCCACCCAGAATCATGGCAAATGTAAACGCAAATCAGCCACCTAACCCACCAAATCCACCACCTGCTTGGATGGCTAGATCACCATTAAACCTAGCACCTCCTTTGCATGACTTACCTCAGGATTTTGAGAAAATGTTGCCTAAGTTTGACCCAAGTGAAAATATTTTGGTAGATGATCATTTGCAAAGCTTTTACTTGGCTATAGAAGGACTACGGGCTGGAGAACATGAAGATGTAGTCTGTAGATTGTTCCCTCATACCCTGAAAGGAGCAAAAACCTCATGGTATTTTGCTTTGCCTGCAAACTCAATCACAGACTGGGATACATTTGAAAGAATATTTAGAAGTAAATATGCAGTCCAAAAAACTCATGCAGCTCTGATGAAAGGGTTATGCGCTTTAAAGAAAGAAAGAAAGGAAAAAGTTCATAGTTTTACTCAAAGGTTTGCTGCTTATCTAAAGAATTTTTCTGCAACTGATAAAGTTCTGAGTGAATACTATACTTCAGCTCTAGGGCCCAAATTGGCCATATTTTCCAAGATGTCAGTCAAACCTACATTTTCAAAAACTTATGAAGAAGCTGAAAAAGAGAGCATAGAAGATTATCCTGAGCAGTTGGGAGAAAAAACTTTTGGTAAGAAAGTGTTGTTACTGACTAAGCCTAAGGATGAGCAATCACATGACTTTGAAGGGATGGTGAAGATGATGCAGAAGCTATCCAACAGAATAATAGATTTGGAAAAGGAAAAGGAAGCTCAGAAATCTTATAAGCCTTACTATAAAAGGAGAGAAGACAACAATCAATCTAAACCTCCTCCACACAGTCCTACATCAATGAATTTAACTGAGGTAGGTATGGATAATTTTTGCACCTTTCATCAGTAGCCTCATTCTGAAAAAAATTGCCCCAATGGATAAATTCAACGACATTAGTAATGAATCAGCTATTGGATTCCAAACTAACAAAAGCTGATGAGGAAGAAAAAAAGCAGCCTACAGAAAAACAAGAAGAGGATGCTTTGGTTTTATGGGACTGTGTCTTGATGTTTGATACCGAAGAAGAAGGTTATCTGAAACAGAAGGAGATATCAAAAACAAATGTGACAACAAGAAGTCAAGGGTTGATAAAAGAAGATAGGTTAGTACTCCCGAAAATTAGGAGACTTCAAGAGAATGTAAAGAAAATTCAGAAGAGCACCATAGCTAATAAAATACTCGAATTCACCATTACGAGTCAAAATACAAAGAAAATCAACATGCCTGTTAAGCCTGTTGAAGAGAAAATTGATAGTGTAAAGAAGAATCTCGAAGAACATAAGATGAAGTATAATATTGTGGAAGACATTAAAAGGGCTAAGGCAAATATCTCACTGTTTGAAATGTGTAATGTGCCTTAGCAGAAAGAAAAATTATTAAAATCACTTGAAGTACCAGAGGAAAAGCTTCCCACTGATAACCAACCTGAAGAAGAAGAAATTGGTGAAGCAAGTGTGGGAGGTAAGACTAAATGCAAAACCCCACCATTTCTCCTAACTTTTGAAATTTTCAACCATAACGTGCACAACTGTTTATTAGACTCAGGGGCATTAGTCAATGTTATGCCACTTTCAATCTGTAATAAGATAAATGGACAACCTAAACCATCTACCTAGCAGGTTATTCAGTTAGATAGAACAGCTGTGAAGGTAATTGGGGAAATGGAGGATGTTCTGATTCGATTATCTTCAAATGAAAAGGTATGTCAGTTCATCGATATTGTGGTAGCAGAAATACCTGAGGCTTATGGACTTGTTTTGAGTCAGGATTGGTCAGCAAAGCTAAATGGATATTTTGCATCAGATTGGTCACATCTGTGGTTGCCTCATAAGGGAAGTCCCAATCAAATAAAGTATTAAGAGAACCCCACATGAAGCACAATGTTACTCAGTTGGAGGGTAAGAATGAACCAGTGAATTCCGTGTGGGAAATTACTTTATTGAACTTGAACTAGGAAATTACCAAGTAGAAGAAGCCAGCGGTACACCAGACACGCAGCCTGATCTCCTTCGATTTTCACAGGCTGATGAATTTGACTGTAAAATAGTAGACTTAGTTTCAGATGTATTTTTTATTCAAGTACAGTAGAAGTAGATAGTTTTTGGACAGTTTTTTTTGATGGATCTAAAACTTTGGAAGGATCAGGAGTTGGCTGTGTCTTGATTGATTCAAAGAAAAATAAACATTTTCTTTCATGTAGATTAGAGTTTGAATGTACCAATAATACAGCCGAATATGAAGCATTAGTTCAGGGACTAAGAAAAGCAATTGAATTAAAAGTAGAAAATCTGAAAGTGTAGGAAGTTTCTGAAATAATTGTAAAGCAAATTCGAAATTAGATACATTGCATTTCACCTCATTTAAAAGCTTACCAGAATGAAGTGTGGGATTTTCTTAAAAAATTGTATGCATTTAATATTGTATCCATTCCAAGACTTTAGAATGCAACAACTGACTTGTTAGCTACCTTAGCTGCAAGGCTTGTACCTTCAAATAACAGATGTTCTATTGAATTACTTTTCAGGCCTTCGGTTCCAGACATGATTACCAATGTACAAGTTTTTGATGATGATCAACAAATCTTGGAATGTTTGATGAATGATGAAACCTTCAAAGGAGCAATAATCGATGATGAAGAACACCAAGATGAATTAAAATTCGACAACTTTATTCCTAAAGGAATCAGAACCTTAGAGCGAATGTTTGATCTAGAAAACAAATTCAAAAGGCCAGCAAATGTCAAAACTCACAGCTCGTCCTTACAATTCGAGCTAATAAATTTGGGAACTGAAGTTAAACCCAGATATGTAAATTTGGGAAAGTGTTGCTCTCCAGGTGA
This sequence comes from Pseudotsuga menziesii, assembly GCA_001517045.1. NCBI lineage: Eukaryota > Viridiplantae > Streptophyta > Pinopsida > Pinales > Pinaceae > Pseudotsuga > Pseudotsuga menziesii. Next base: position 84,379 of record LPNX010499842.1, on the reverse strand, counting down.
AAGAAATAAGTTCATTAGTTTGTTCAAACGATACAAAGAAGTGTTTTCTTGGACATATGAAGAGCTTAAAACATATGACACGAAGATTATACAACATGTCATCCCTATTAGAGCTAGAGTAAAGCCTTATCAACAACCTTTGAGGAAGATGCATCCAAAACTGGAACCTTTAATTTAGAGCGATGTGAAAAAATTATTGGATGCTAGAATTATATTCAAAGTCAGACATTCAGAATGGGTGTCGAATTTGGTGCTAGTGAGGAAAAAATCCAGAGAAATCAAGCTATGTGTAGATTTTAGAAACCTCAATCGTGCTTCGGATAAAGATAACTATCCAGTCCCACCCATGGAACAAATATTGCAGATGGTTTTGGGTTCTGAGTTATTTTCATTACTAGATGGATTCTCCGGCTATAATCAGGTATTATTAGTTGAAGAAGATAGACTTAAAACTACATTCAGAACAAAGTGGGGAACTTTTGCTTACAGAAGAATGCCCTTTGGACTCATCAATGCTGGAGCTACTTTCTAGAGGGCTATGGATATAGCTTTCTGCGGTCTGATTGGCCGTAGTGTTGTAGTATATCTCGACGATGTCACGATATTTTCAAAGAAGAGAGAAGAACATGCATTCCATCTAAAACAAATTTTCGAGCGTTGTCGAAAATATGGGATCTCACTGAATCCTAGGAAATGTGTGTTTGCGGTTATAGAAGGAAAGCTACTGGGTCACGTTGTTTCTAAAAAAGGGATCTCCATAGACCCAGAAAGGATCAAGGCCATAGAACAGATCCCTTTACCCCATAACATAAAAAGTATGCAATCATTCATGGGGACAATTAATTTTGTGCCAAAGTTTGTACCAAAATTCGCTCAAATTGTTAAACCTTTGCAGCAAATGGTGAAACAAAGTGTACAATTCAAGTGGACTGATGTAGAGAAGAATGCATTCAGTAAAATAAAGACATATATTGCTCATGCACCATCTCTCAAAAGTCCAAATTTTGAAAAGGATTTTATTTTGTACACTTTTGCATCTGACGATTCATTAGCAGCGGTGCTTACACAGAAGGAAGATGGGGGAGATGAGTATCCCATATCATTTATGAGCACTGGTTTGCAGGGAGCCGAATTGAATTACCCAACTGTCGATAAAAAAGCTTATGTAGTTTTCAAAGCGGTAAAACAATTCAGGCCGTACATACTTAAGAACTAGACAAAGGTAATAGTTCCACACCCAGCTGTAAGGTCTCTTTTCATACAAAAAGAATTAGGAGAAAGAAGAGGCAACTGGGTAACAGCTTTACAAGAATATGACCTCGAATTCAAACCAACATCCATAGTTAAAGGGGAAGGACTGTGCAAACTAATGGCCGAAGGTAAAAACAATGAAGAAAACAATTGGGACAATGAAGCTGAGTTACATATGATGGATGTATGTCCTCTTTTCACAGCTCCAGATTCCTGGTACCAAGACCTTGTTCATTACCTTCAGGAAGGATTGTTTCTAGAACATTGGAATTCCAAACAATGACGAGCATTGCACCTTAAATCAGCTTCATATCAAATCATTGATGGAATATTATTCAGAAAGAATTATGATGGAGTTCTTCTCAGATGCTTAGAGAAAGAAGATGCAAAGAAGGTCATAACAGAGTTACATGATGGGCCTGCTGGAGGTCATTTTTTTGGAGATATGACAACCCATAATATTCTTAGATATGGATACTATTGGCCCACACTATTCAAGGATTCACATGCCCATGTCAGAAAGTGTGATATCTGCCAGAGGTGTGGGGGAAGACAAGCCAAAGCAACATGACCATTGAATCCTGTGATGATAACATAACCATTTGAGCAATGGGGAATTGATATCATTGGAGAGGTAAAACCAAATTCTTCCTTGCAACACAAATACATTTTGATGGCAACTGACTACTTCACTAGATGGGTCGAGGCCATTCCGTTACGTAAAGTGAATGAAGATGCGGTCATGGATTTCTTGCAAGATCATATTATGACCAGGTTTGGGGTTCCAATTTTCCTGGTTTTTTATAATGCTACTTATTTTTCTTCTATTAGATTAACTGCATTTGCTCATGAAAGAGGAATCAAGTTGCGATATTCTGCAAACTATTACCCACAAGGAAATGGTTTGGCAGAATCTACAAACAAGAATCTGATTAGGATATTAAAGAAAAATGTGATAGAAAAACATATAAGTTGGCATTTAGCATTACTGAATGCTCTTTGGGCTGATAGAGTCACACCCAAGAATTCCTTAGGTTTGTCACCATATACCCTCGTTTATGGAAAAGAAGTTATTCTTCCTCCTAACATTATGCTACCATCTTCCATAATAGCTCAGGAGTCTAGAGGCACAGATAACGAAATCCTACATATTAGAATCTATAATCTCTTGAAGGCAGAAGAGTCTAGGTCCAGAGCCAAAGAACGTTTTAAGCATCAACAGGAAGTAGTGAAATGGTGGTTTGATATTTGATAAACATAAAGTTGGAAAAAAAGAATTTGAAGTGGGAGATTTGGTTCTTAAGTGGGATCACCCGCATGATGAAAAGGGGAAACACATGAAGTTTCAATAGTTATGGGTAGGCCCTTTTCAGATTACAGCAAAGCTTGGCCCCTCAACCTACAAGTTGCAAGATTTACAGGGGTGGGAAGAGAACTTACCAATTAATGGTTTAGTTCTCAAACCTTATTTTTCCTGATTTTTGTTTTAGTTTTGTACATAAATAAATTGATTTGGTTGTTTGTTTTTATTTATTTTATTTCTATTTGTTTTTAATTAGATTTTGATTGATTTCAATAAAAGAAGCAAACTTTTGGTTGCATGGAGAACATCAGAATTCTAGATTAACTAAAATCCTTGGCTATAAGACTGTGTACTATTGATTTATCTGAAAGAATTTCTTCTAGTTTAACAGTTTTCCTAAATGGCTATGAACACATTGAAGTCCTACTTAATCCTTGTAAAATAACTCAGGATCAAAAGGCCTGGAATACTATTTCGAGGCTCCATCCATCTCACATTTAAAAATGTCTTAGGGGGTGACGACAAAAGACCCATGGAAAGGAAGCAGGGTAAACAATATATTATATATAAATGATCCCATGCCAAGAATTGAAAGCCAAAAGGCAAATAACAGTCAAAAATCTCATAAGAAAGCAATATGTATCAAAATGAAGTACTAAACCATATGAGTACAAAATTGCCAAAGTTCTTCTCCGTCCGTGAGCTGAAAATTAAATACATCTCTCACACAAAAGGACACTATGGATAGAGGAGCCTAAATAAAAATTTAGAAAGAAAGGCATGCAAGAGGACTCAAAAAGGACAAAAAAGTCCAGAAGCACAAAAAGTGCAAAATGGCATGGGAATGAGGAACAAATGAATATTTCTATTTACCATACATTACAATCCTATGGTGTCCAAGCTGGAAGCTACCCAAAGACAGAGGTAAAAAATTAAACTCATATTCCTGGCCTCAAAAGAGTTATCTTGACTTTGAAATCTTGGTTTTCATTTTCCTAAATTGGACTATAATCAATGATTAAAAGTACATACATTTTCCATTTGGGAAATCCAGACATCTAGAAGAATTCAACATGTTGGTTTTATTGTTAAATAGTCTGTTACTTAAGGAAGAAATTGTCCAGAGATTTGGGTTCACCAGGTAGTCGCCAATTGTTGCAGTTGCAACTATTTTCCCATTTTTTTTAAAATTTTGGACCCTCCTTTTAATTTTATCTTGCCTGGGAGTGTTTGGATTGCTGAACTTTGTTTTTTCCCTCTGCTACATTTTGGATTTTTTGAAGTTGAATTGAGGACAACTGTTTTTCTTCTTTTCAGAAAGTTGCTTTTTGTCTGGCGATGCTTTGGACTGTGGAACTTGAAATTTGATTTAAAAATGATTTCCTTCATCGCTGTCGGAAGTTTATTTATGTCTGAATCGGGGAAGTAGTTCTCTATGCAGCTGCCATTGTGGAGGGTAAGTAATGAACTTCCAGATGGACAGTTCTTATTTTCACCAATGCGCTTTTATTTCATTTGTTTCTTTGGACTATCAGCATTTTTATTTTATCACGGTCGGAGCATTTGCCTTCTATGTCACCGCCATTTCAAAGGACAAATAGAGAACGGGCCGATGGATAGTTTTTTCTTTCGCCAATTACGGGGTTTTATTGGTTCAAACTTTTTGTTTTATGATGATTTTCACTATCATAATTGTTGTTGACAAGCAGTCAGAGTTTTAGTCTTCTGAGTGGCCGCTGTTTCGGAGGGTAGATGGTGAACGTTCCGATGGATAGCTCCAATTTTCGCCGATGCCTTGGTTTTATTGATCAACTTTTTTACTTTGCAATGTTTTGTTTTCACTATCGAAATGGTTTTGACTATCGATCGGGGGGGCTAGTCATTTGCGTTACCGACATGGCGGCATCATTGAGCCTTTGGTCGCCGATACATAGTCCTCAAAGTTTTCAATCGCTGATGATTTTTGTTATTGTGGAACACGTTGTCTGTCCACTTTCCACCATTGCAGTTTTCTAGTAAACTATCTTGCTGATGATTAGTGGTTTTGAACTCCGACCTTTAGCGTTAGAGTTGCCAACCACCAATGTTTTTATGTTGACTGCGGAACCTTTAGCATGTCCGTCTCTCGCCATTGCGGCTGCGTAATGAATGGTTTGGCTGACTCTCTATGGTTAGTCCTTCCGCTCACTGATGTTGTTGTTTTTAGTGGGTAGTGGTTTCGATCTCTGATGCATGGACGACAACTTTTAGCACTTTATTTCATCGACATTTTGTTTTTCCCCGGAACCCTTAGTCTATATGGTTTCCGCCGTTGGGGCGGCTTAGTGAACTAACCATCCAACATATAGTTTTTCGTTCGCCGATGAGTAGTTTTTCAGACCGATGCTTAGTATTTTCCCGTCGGTGGGGGTTTTTCCCGCCTTTTTTGTGAGCCTTTACCCTTCTCCATGGGCGACGGAGGTTTCTGATTTTTTGATCAAGTTAAGTATTTTGCAATGAGAACGCAGTACAGGGCCTCACATTTGATGATTAGTTTTATTGATAATGTAGTTTACTTTTATTGAAAATTTAAATGATCTTGAATGCAGTCCGGATTAATGATGAATTTTTCATTTTAATTGCAGATGGATTTAGAAGATTTTTTCAGACCCGATTTGATGATTGCTGCTGCAAAGAAGACATATCTAAAGGACACAGTAGAAGGGAGTTGACCGAGGAAAGGAAAAGTAAGAAGTAGAGATGTTGCTCAAAAAAGAAGAAAGTGAAGGTCTGAGATCAACATGATCTCAAAAAGACCAATGGATTACTGAACATAATCGATAGCAGTAGAGGCCCAGGCTTGGGAAAATTTCATCAGTTACCAAGCTGGTCCCTTTTTTAGAAAGTGCTCTTAAATCTTAATCTGAAATGTAACGTATTTTATAAATCATGAGCACTCACTAAAAGACAAAATTGTGAGATTAAACGGTTGGGGGGAAGCCCAAAGGTCAGAGGGGGAGCCCAAAGGTCACCAAGGGGGCAGCCCAAAAGTTTTGCTATGTTGTATAAATATAGGAGAGTTAGATGTAATAAAAGGACTTTTTCCCAGATAGATTTGTGAGATTATGTTGTAAGAAGAACTATTTCCTTTTGCAATAAGAATTACAAGTTTCCTGTTGGAGAAAGCTTGGTGGAAGATTTCAAATGCTGTGCTATGGATTTGTTGAATGTGAACTATTTCATTTTCAGCTTGTGTCCATTAACTGTGAGATCATTCTAACTCTTTGAACCTATGTTCTTGTTATGAATGTGCTCTAGTTTATTCTATGAAATTTCCACTATGAGTAATGAAGGCTTTTCATAAACAATGAGCTATCTTGTTGTTCATATATCTATTAATGTTCATGTGTTTTGAATTAAGTAACAGCTATCTGTGATTTTTCTTAATGCATGTGTAGAAATACATTACTCATTGATAAATGATAATCTTGCTCCCTAGGGATAGGTTAGATAGTTAGTTTTAGTTTCTTGCTGTGTGTGATTTAGATGTGAGTGAGTTAAGACGAGAGGCAAGAACCTGCGCATCACATTGTGACCGCTCCTGGTATTCTCTATCAATCTGCATTCTTAGATAGGCACTTCCATATCATACTTAAATTCAAACAACTAAAAATATACACGGTGGACCGGGTCGTAACCGGTAAAACCTTTTATTTTGTTACTTGACCTACGGTAGCCGGACCGTAAACCGGACGGATTCCCCATTCCAAATAGTAATGGGCTAGTTGGGCACGTTTATTGGGGAGAATCCCTAACTGTTGTTACCTGTGAATTTCTAGGCCTCAAAAGATTTTTGGCACTAGAAGGAGGGCCGCCAGTGCATGGCTGGCCGAGGAAACCCATTTTCTCAAGATTATTCCACCGGTGACAGTTCTAAAAGCAGTTTGTTTCCCAATCCAATTCTTGAAGAAAAGGGTAAAGAGCATCTGTATTCTATTGATAACAAAGTAGTCAATGATCCGAGAATATTTACTATGGCATATGCAAAGAAGATTGGAGGATTACCAATTATTCCTGTCTTACCCAGAAGAGAATATCAGAAGAAATACCACCCTATATTGGAAGACGCAGTGTTGGTTGGAGATTTTGAAGAACTGGTACAAACAGCCTTACAGGAAGTTGTTCAACGTCTGAATCAGTTGGGCCCAGATACACCTTATTGTTCACCTATTCATACCCCTATTCATTCACCACCTCATTCTCCACCCAGAATCATGGCAAATGTAAACGCAAATCAGCCACCTAACCCACCAAATCCACCACCTGCTTGGAGGGCTAGATCACCATTAAACCTAGCACCTACTTTGCATGACTTACCTCAGGATTTTGAGAAAATGTTTCCTAAGTTTGACCCAAGTGAAAAGATTTTTGTAGATGATCATTTACAAAGATTTTACTTTGCTATAGAAGGACTACGGGCTGGAGAACATGAAAATGTACTTTGCAGATTGTTCCCTCATACCCTGAAAGGAGCAGCAACCTCATGGTATTTTGCTCTGCCTGCAAACTCAATCACAGACTGGGATACATTTGAAAGAATATTTAGAAGTAAATATGTAGTCCAAAAAACTCATGCAGCTCTGATGAAAGGGTTATGCACTTTAAAGAAAGAAAGAAAGGAAAAAGTGCATAGTTTTACTCAAAGGTTTGTTGCTTATCTAAAGAATTTTTCTGCAACTGATAAACCATCTAATAAGATAATGAATTTAATTAAGAATTTTAGGTGATGTTGGATATTGAATTTAAGCTCTTATTTGTCACATTGTGAAGAAACTGATACTCTTGATAATGAATAAGCTGATACTAGTGATGATGGGAATCCTAGAGCTAGAGGTCGAGGAAGAAGAGGAAGTAGAGGGAAAAGGAAATGGAAATTAAATGATGGGATGCCCTAAGAAACAAAGTTTTATGAGGTCGAATCTAAGAAGGAGGATTCATTGTCCTTTGAGGATGAGTCTGATAAGGATGATGAATTTAAAACAAATTTAGAAGAAAATCATGCAGAATAAGAAATTGCTCCAATTACCATGCCTGTAGATGTGGAAGCAACTTCTCACCAAATGAACTTAACAAGGAATAATGTGGTTCCATCTACTGTGCAAACTCTTATGGTTGGAGACGATGTTCAACAAGATGTAAATCTAGGTGCTGATCTTGTTGAACTAAATGCAATGGAATAGAATGGATCTCCTCATAATCAGAATAGGATTACATTGAGAGAGAGGTTTCTTGCAATATCCTTAAGGAGGGATTCACATATTACATATTTTAATCCTAAAAATGATCAGCCATCATCTTCTTAGCAAAGGTCCTAGCTCAATGCTACAATTGATAATGATGAAGAGAGAAGAGATTGGCCTGGACCATTTTCTACTGCCAAACGCTTGGTAGAGGAAAGAGAAACATCATTGGAAGCTCATCAGGAAAATAATTTTGGCAATGACAACCATGCTTCTCTAATTGAATGGAAGCCTTCCCGTGAAAAATAATTTGTGACACAAGTTATATCTCCTTCGTTGTATGATTTATGTTTAAGCACTGATTAGAGGAAATTTCAACTCAAAATGGGCCTCCTAAAATGAATTAATAAAATAATAGTTAAAATAATAAAATAATATTTATTAATTTTGGAGGAAGAAAAGAAAAAACTACTTTTTGTTTGTATTTTTGACATATCTCCCCATGTTTTTACTCAAATTTCGATCGGGAGAGCTCGTTGGATGCGGAATTAAATTCCGCATCCAATGAGTACCCAGTCGACATGATTTTGATGGACCCCACTACCCCAAAAACAAGAAATACCTGAAAAAATGGAATGATGACATCATCATTCCATTTTTTCAGGTATTTCTTGTTTTTGGGGTAGCAAGGTCCGTCAAAAGTATGACAAGTGGGTACTCGTTGGATGTGGAATTTAATTCCACATCCAACGAGCTCTCCCAATCAAAATTTGAGTAAAAACACAGGGAGATATGTCAAAAATACAAATAAAAAAAGTAGTTTTTTTTTATGATACCTATCCCCAAATTTATATTAAAAAAGTGTTTAAGACCTATACGGTATTTCAAATTTAAATCAATTTCATTGGCTAACACATGATGACATGGAATTTGAATAAAAGTTAAAAGGCCCATTTTAAGTTGAAATTTCCTCTAATAGGCTTTTTTGCAAGTATGCTCAACATATTGAGACACTGAAAGGAATTCCTGATTTAACCAAGGACAAAATATGTAGTTCTTTATGCGCATCACATAAAATGAATGCTCAGACTTTAGGATTATTCATTGCAGTGCCTCCAACAAAAATATGCGTTCCAAATTTATCTCTTATATCGAAGGAATATCTTACCAAAATGATTGCATAATATTCAACTACTAATATAGAGGTTCACTACTAATAAAACCTCAAGTGTTATTTCAATATCATTGGCATCAAGTTCTTTCCTTTTGATGTTTGTATTCTGACTGGTTGAATAAGTAAAGAAAACTAAGCTCATATAATTGGTTCTCTTTAGAGAAGGTTGTGACTAGATGGATTTTCCATATTGCCAGGTACTACGATTGGGTATGTGTGGATGTGTTTTTTTAGATCATTTAGTACAAGCTACCTTTTCTCATCCTTCTATGATATTTCCTTGCTTAACTTTCCTCTCTCTAAAGGGTGCATATCGTCTATCAGATGTTGGATTGAGTTCATTTGTGCAGATGGATCATTTACTGAACTCTATAGATTTTAGTCATGCTCATTATTATATGAAGTTGACATTAATACTCTAGCCGACAGTTTGTCACCAATAATTAAGGAATTGTGTCTGGAGTCATGCCAACATCTAGAAGCCTTCAAGATTTTTATTGCATTAAAAAAGATGCAAAAATTGGAAGTTTTATTAGTGGCAGGGATAACAGGTGTCACCGATGAGTTTGTTAGCGAACTTCTCACTTATCTAGGTTGTGACTTGAAAGAGATTTCTGTAGCTGACTGTGGGTAAGTGGTTCAATTTATTTAGTGTTTTAAATTAGTTAAGTTCAAATAACTTGGATAGTGGAATATCTTTCAGAGCACATCTCGTGCTTACATTAGTTTGTTACCTATGTTATCGAGGGTGTTTTCTGATCACTAGATAATTGCAATGTAGAAATCTTACTGGCGGTGCCCTAGAAGCAATAGGTGTTGTGTGTTGTGCACTGAATGCTCTCATCTTGGACAATATTTCTCTCTTAACTGACACAACGCTTTTCCACTTTGCAAATGGATGCAGATCACTTCAAACATTATCATTAAAAATATGTTCATTCAGGTTATTGAATGGTGCATAACTATTTCTAAGGGGTGGGAAGTAAAATTGTTGCAAGCAAAATTCCTGTTGAAAGTTTTTGATAATGATTTTATGCATGTTATTATGATTGTTGTTTAGTCCAGAGTTTAAAATAACCTTTATAAACCATATCCTATTGATACTTATATAAAACTTTCTATTGCTAGAAAAACCCTTATTTATTGATGACTTTGATGCAAGAATCATCCAATACCACATACATATACTATACTTTTGCAACTGAAACTCTTCGTTAGATGCAATTTTTTTTCCTTTTTTTGGTGTTTAGATTGCAGCAGTATAAACCACTTTTGGGATATAAAATATCATGTATTTAGAAGTACCATTTGATTTCTTTCTGATCAACTTTGGGACAAAAATGCATTTTTTTAATTCTCTTTCTTAGTCCCTTGGTCCCACCAACTAGATTTAAAATATCTTTTTTTTAATCGAGATGACAACAATATATATGCTTAGTATTTTTATTTTTGTTTCCTTGGCTGAATGTTAACAAATTTTAATTAGAACCTTAGATATTCAACATCTACATCCAAGTTTTTGGTGGTTAATTTAGTTTGGTATAAAGAAAATTGGCATTTCCTAGGTATTGTCTATAATGCAGCCTTGTGATTTTTTCCAAGGATAAATTTGCAGGTAAATCCAAGGGATGCTTCCCAACATTCCTTAATGGCATCCTAATAAACCCATTGGCGTAGATTAGTGCACCTCACCTAGGATGATTCGAACTAGACACCTGCTAGCATTGGCACTAGCCATGGAATACCAATAATGGTTCCATAACCTTTAACATACCATCATTTTTTGTTTGGTTCTCATCTCATTATATACATGTCCCTTGGTGAGTCACGTGGGTTTTCACAAAACTCATAGGAATGTCTCAACTTTTGTTGTTTGATAATGACATTTGGTATTGAGTAATTTATAGAAGAATGTGATATTTTCCAAAACAATAAGGCATAAAATGTTCCTCATCTTAGTATTCTCCAACATAATGTCAGTGTAAATTTAATGATTGTAAATCATACATATTAAGTGTATGTTGGTGTATAATAAATAGGCTAAGTCTCAAAGTGTCCTATCATACCTTGTGACCATTCAATGGTATTTAAAATGTCACAAGTATTTGTATTAATCATCACATTAATTATCATCATTACATTTTTATCCTTATGGACTCTCAACTATATCCTATTTAACCAAATATTTCTAGTTATGAAAATTATTATTTGGAACTACTAACCATAAGTGAGAAGAGGTATCTATGGAATTCATTACTAGTTTGTCACTCTTAGAAGGTAAAGATTCTCTCCTTATGGCGATTAACTATTTAACCAAGTATGCTCTTTTCATTTCCTTGATTACCAAGTTAACAACTTCCAAAGTTGGTGATTTATTTTTCAAGCATGTGTATAAGCTCCATGGATTCCCCCATCACTTTATTAGTGATAGAGATCCCAATTTTATCATTCCTTTATGTCAATAACTTTTCAAATTAGCGAGAGCCACTTTTAATAGGAGCATTGCATATTATTTTCAAATAAACGCATAGACTAAGGTAGCTAACAAGTGGTTAAGGATCCCTTTAAATGTGTACATATAATAATCAAGGTTAATTAAATATATTTACTTTCCATTTACAAGAAATGACACTCTAATTATCACATTATGCCTTTGTAGGTCCGTTCACATCAATCTTTAGACTGTGTACTCTCCCTTTTTAAGGCGAATAGAGTCGTCGCTTTTGAAGGTGATTAAAGTAGTGAAGACAGGGAGGGGTGGACATAGGTTTAGATATTCCCACATGTAATAAATTTTGCACCATCCACATGGTTCTAGTTTGACCCTTTTGTTCCCCATCTCCTTCCCTATAAAATTCCCCTTCGAAACTCAAAATTCATAGGAACCGAGAGAAGAAGCATGGACATGATTTGAGGGAAGGGGTTTGTTTATAAGTGAATATAAAAAGAGAATATCAAATAGGGAAGGGGTCATGGGCTATGCCATTGGAACTGGATCTGAAATAGAATGGCTTTCTAGGAATTTCATAGATGGTTATCTGATAGGTATCCCCTGGTTGTGGTGGATGTCGTAGAAGAGGAGGCTACTGTGGATTCCACCGAACCCAACCCCAATGGGATCGAGTTTGAAAACCTTTATTTGGACATGAATGGAATTATTCATCCATGCTTCCATTCATAGGAAAGGGTTAGTATATTCACGCCTTCTCTTTTTTGGGTTAGTCTTATTTGGCATTAATGGTATTATCAACAAATTTTCGATTGTGTTATTGTTATTGATTTGACTGCGTTTGATTTTTACTATTTGGTTTCCATTATAATTTGTCCTCCATGCTTTTAATTGATACAGAACAATTTATTTGATTGGTTTCTTCTTTTATGATCATTGTTACATAGTATAGGAATCATAGCTAGCAATATATTGGTCAACTACTATATTTCTTTTCTTGCAAATTTGTGTTTCGTGTGTGGAGTCTGTAATGTTTCACCTTCCAGATTGTTATACAAGGATCATTAGTGTGTGATTTCCTTGGAGGATGTATTTCCATAGCTGGTTATGTTAAAGTAGATTTCTATATCAAATTAATACCTAAGCTCTGCAAGATCACCCCATGGGAAAAGGAAATGAATGCATTGGTTGTCAATGTGGGATCTGAAGTTTTGGTTTTATTTATTCATCTCAAGAATAAAGACACAAGGACAATGGAGTGGGTTACAAAGAAAAGGAATTCACATTAATATCCATATTCCAAAGATGTTCAGAAATTTAATTGGGTGGATACGCACATATGGATAAGAGAAACATGGAAATAGTTGGTGGATAAGGTGGGGAGGGAGTGGGGCCACAACAGGAACATTTCCTGCTTAGTTCTAGGAGTCAATCATAACCTAGTAAGATGTAGAAATGAAATGTTACCTCAAGATGTATATAAATATGCCCTAATCAGATGTACATGAAGACTAATTTGCTGATTTGAACAGGTTGCAATAGGCATATATAGATGCTCTTCCTTGGATTTACCCTAGAAAAGGATGAAAAAAATCGAACAGGTGTGCTTCAAATTGACCTTCAATAGGAACTTTCAAGCTAATATTTATACCCATCCACCATAGTAATTAATTCAGGCCAAGTTTATTCATAGGTCATACCTAGAGTTTATAATTATTTACATGTTGGCCCCAGTCCTATGTTAGGATAGATCGCTCCCTTCAGAATCTAAACATATGTTTTTCTCCTGATCTTATTACCTTTTATCACTGGATTTATGATGAGGAACTATGCCCAACTACTATAGGTCAAGACTTGCATAGAAGGTAGTCCTATTGAGAAATATTTCATCAAGAATATATATATTATCTTGTTGTTGCCGTCAGTTCAAATGGAATGCCCATGATTTATTCTTTAGGGCCTTTTAGTACCCATACCTACTTCTATAAAGAGACCAACCTGCTGCTTGATGAAGAAACCTGTTCCTAAAGGGAGGACCTCCAAAATGGTCTGCTACAGGTTTTAAACTCTCTATTCCATTTGTTAATTCCATGGACATAGTAATTTGATATGAAATCCGCTAAAAGGAAAGTCAGTTGATACAAATGTATAAATGGTTGTTGATAACCTGAACATGATTTTTATCAAATTCCCTTAAGATCCATTATTCATAGGTCTGAATTATTGTTTTGATGATAAAATTGTTTAGAACACACCCAAAAATACTTTTACTGTTGTTCAAATTGCCCCAAATCTCTATTTTAAGGAATTCATTGTGCTTTGATATACTCCAAGAAAGCACTATAAAATCTCTCATCCAAGATATTTGACACATTCAATGCACAGGTGTACTCCTGTTTTTTGCAAAAGGATGCCCTAGGATAGGGCTGCTTCACCCCTGAAACAACCTTTATTATACATGTAGATGATGATCTCAGAATTTTCTTTGGCTTGCTTACAATTCTCAAAGGCATGCTTACAACTACAATGATCTGAAAAAGTGCCTTGAACAACCTAGGATAGTTGTATGTGCTCATATTGATTTTTAATGTTGTTGCCAATGCTTGCTATGTGCATGTTCCTTGCAATAAATTAGTGCTTAGTGTTGTTTCTTCAAAGAGATACTACCCAACATACTTCTTAATGACTATTTGAAATTCCTAGAATCACTTTTTGATGGCCTCAAACCTACATCAGTTTGAGGGACTCGAGCTTGCAGCAGATGGAGGCAAATATGTAGTTAAAGCTACTCAATGGTGCTTCTGAACTTGAAACTCTAGTGGTGATTTTGAACTTGAAACTCACTTGAAATAACACTAACTGAGCAAACTAAGTATCGGTCCTAACCAGAAATTAAAATTTTAGTGGAAAGGTCTTCTTCCTGAATTATGTGCTCCTTAAAATTTGCTTATAATTTTCAAAAATAGAAGATAGGTTCCCCGCAAAATTTAAGGATGGCACATACTTCTTACAGAAGGGCTATAAATTAATTAAAAAATATAAAAAAACATACCTTTATTTCGAGTAATATGAGCATAATCCTTGCATAATGAGTAGAATGCCTCTGTAAAGAGAAGATCAGAGTTGATTTCGAGCCCTAAAACCAATGGAAAAAACACGTCCATGGATGATGGAACATTCAAATTATTGAGTTAGACCCCAAAACCCAAGTCCCTGCATCAACTGAATAAATTGAACAGTTAACATGGGTTGAAAACAAAATGTAAATTACCATTGAGAAGCTCTAGGTCCAACATTTCCACATCGAGGCTAGACTCATAATGATCCTAAAAGAAATGAGTCGGGGAATCTACATGTGTACATGAGTGAACAATCATTTTCATCTCAGATAAATTACAAAGAGACCCATTTTTCATACTAGAGACTAGCTTTATGGGGTTCCCCAACCTTGCAGATGAATCTCCCACTGGAAAATCCTCTTTGTAAGCATGTGTGATGTCCACTATCCTACTCATCCTCTGAGGAGGAGTACTAGTAACAACATCCATGTTGCATATTCTAGAGTTAGATCCATGTGCACCGTAGTAGCTTAATTCCAAGCACAACACAACTGCTAGCATGACAACATTAAACACCAACATCGCCATGACTAAATTCTTTAGTATTACAACAGAATAAATCATTTGTTTTTATGTCTTTACCTGTTCAAACTACATTCCTATCCTCCTCTCAAGGTTTCTCCTACATGAATTAAAAGCACATCTCCCTTTCTTGAATCCAAGCAATGCTTTTCAACATTGAGTTCCTTATCTTGAGCATCCCTCAAACTATTTGGCCCTTTTTCTCTCAAAAGGAAACCAAAGTTTCAATCAAACTAATCCAGGTAATAGAACATGATAGCTTCTAGCGAGGTTTAATATTTGCATGAAGCCTTTGCACTATCTGATTAAATATTTTACTGAACTCTTCAACATATTCATTCTTATTATTATCTCTAGTTAATGCAACTAACCAAAACCTATTATCTTTTTTTCCTTCCATCTTTCCATAAATGCACTATCGATCTGAGCCACTGTGGTTATAAACTTATAGTGTTGTCAAGGAAAATTGTCAACCAATATATAGCTTCATCTTAATGAAAATACAACACTTCATAAGCACATCTAAATGACCAACCTTGGACTGTTTTATCATGGTCATGAAAGCATTCCAACGGCCTCTCATTGATACTGCATTATTTCCTTAAAACATGGGAAACATATCAATTTCTCTTTCTGGAATGTCACGAGGGGCTCCTAGAATGTTTGAAAATTTGAATGGCTTATAACAGATTTGTATTTATGTTTATTTGATTAATTTAATGGTGGTTGATGGGGGTAAGACTAGTGCCAAAGTCCATAAGGGAAAATGGGGCCATAGAGTAACAATTAGGGATGCAAATGGATGGAAAATGGATCAAGTTAATGTTGCTACAGATTTTTTTTTTATTTGCATGTTTGTCCATGACTTGCAGGACTAACTTGTAGTCTAAGAAACCACAACCCAAGAGCATTTAAGTTGTCAAAATAACCTAGGTATTGCACCCAACCTAGACCACACTAATATCATAGATGGATTTTTAATTTTCTCCTCCTGACTACCTTGCAGGGTTTGAACTTGGGTCGCCATGCAAAACAAGGTTGTCAAAACCAACCATGCTAGAAGGATTTGGCTTGTTACAAACATATAGAAAACTGAAGATGGGGCAGTTTTAGAAAGATGGAATTTAAATGAGAAAGGACCTTTCCAAAGTTGACTTTGAATGCACATGCAATTCAATAAAGGGTGATTTTATTACTTGATGAAACACACATGCAACCTCTCATTGAAATGGCATAACATATATAGCTCAACTAGATAACAAAAGAAACAACGATATGGAAAGAAAGAACCTCATCAAATGCTTTTATCAAAAGACAAGATTTCCATGTGCTTGGATCCCTTACTACAACAAAATTAGAGTTTTTTTCCAGCAATGTAAATCAACAACTACGGTTAATACGAACATCCAACATAGATAGATACCCCACAAATTGCATAGCCTTCAAATGATTACGTAACAATAGACAAAACCAAATAGGTGCAATTTTTTTTATTCCACCAACAACCATTATAAATGGAGGAACCTTTCTTATATAGTTCAAGGATCAAACCACTTTAATCATAAAATAATAATGTCCATTGTTAAAACCCTAGATGTAACTTGGGAATTCATAAAAAACTAATATCAACTAACTAACTCAAGTGGACAAGTTAAAAAGTACATAAAATTTAAATGGACAAGTGGTGGCCATGCCACATGTATCAATCTTTAGCAAAATGAATCCATGAGGTTAGGGTGCCTCCGCAGAGTAGGTATATTACCATGTCAAGTACCCCATATGTGGCATGTGGCTCCTCTAGGTCGAATTCCCTCTCCATAAGCATACAAATGTGTGCCATCCGTGAGATAGATGGATAGATCCTCATAAATATGACCACACGCCAAAATTATTCCCTAAATAATAGGATGTGTCCTTAACCAACTCATCAACATGGTCTCAAAGGTGTAACAATCCTACAAAGGTGTGCAATGGCTAGATCCAAGGAAAATGGAATAAAAAACTGGAGAGTGGTATGAATCCACATGCAACATCACCACAATACTCAACTAACTCATAGGAGGAAGGAAACAACCCCATCACTCAAGTAATACAATAAATAAAATGTGAAGATGCCTCAACTTTTGTGCCAAGTGAGGGGAGCACTCCACTAAGTGCGGTGCTCCACATAATCATGAATCAAACCATTTGTCAAAACCCTCCACAAAAGCAAGGGAACTCAATCAATATGCCTCTAACTAAGTCAAATAATGTCAAACTAGCCATTAATAGGTCTAAAACGACATAGAAGCGTATGCATAAGAGGAGCACACAACTAGGAGTAATAGTCCACATTATCAAGAAATAATCGATGTGCCAAAAACCTCCAATCTAGCACGAAAATTCACACCATGAGGCTCAAATTAAGCTAGAACATGTGAAATAAACCATCGTAAGAGACTAAACCATGTAAAAATGGGTGCATATGCATAGCGCTTTCCAAGAGTGGGATGCTAACTATGCCAATATATGCTCCACATGTGAAACCGACCTCAATGTGCTAGGGCACTCATCCACTAGGCACAAGTATCATCAAAACAAATCTAAACCTAGTCATGTGGTGACTAGAACAACATAACAAGAAGGGTATATGTGGAGCAATATATCCTCTAGTGGCAAACCATTACCACAAGCATAACCCCACCATACTAAGATATAACAAAATACATATGGTGCTCCAACATAAACCTATGGTACATCAATAATCAATCATTATTGAGCATGATATGCTCTAGAGTCTAAGGGTAGTAACCCACTAAATGTGCAATGAAAACTTTCATCCAAACACCATGCACCCATTGATGGTGATGGTCAACAATGTCCAATAACAATGCCCTTGTCTCCATCATGTGTTTTTGCAAGTCTTTGGCATATATGATGAAAATTACAAGGCATGCCACTGATAAAAACCACACTTTTCATGATGTATATCACATGTGGGACCTAATACAGTATGGGATATAACATAGAGCACTCTAACATAAGCCTATGGTACATCAAGAATCGATCATTGTTGAACTTGATATGCTCTGAGTGCAATAACCAACTGAATGTGCAATGACAACTTTCTTCTAGGGACTGTGCACCGACCAATGGTGATGGTTAACACGGTCATAAGGGAAGTGCCAGGAAAAGATGTGCACCAATAACAATACCCTTATCCCCATCATATGCTACTGCAAGTCTCTGACAGATCTGATTAAAATCACAAGGGCAATAGGATTGTGATGGAAATCAAAAGGGGTGTGATGGAAGTTACACTTTTCGTGATGAAAATCACATGTAGGACCTAATACAGTATGAGAGGTAACTGTTAAATTCTATTGATCCCAGATCCGATTAACAATCTTGGATAATTCACAACAATCATTAACACATGAGGTAATTGTTAAATTTTACTGATCCCATATCCCATTAATAGATGTACTCATGAAATTTTTGGATTTAACACTCAAATTTGCATAAGTTCAACATTAACAAGTCATTAATGATTTTTTTTCTTCAAAAAATTGGTAAATTCTTCATGAGGGATTCCCATCAAGTTGTGGATATAGTAATAAACTCTAGATATATTCTTCCTTTATCTTTCCATTCCTACCTGTTTTATTCTTAATCCCGATGGACATGACTCTCAACACAATATCTTCTTTATTTATTCCATGTTGATTATGAATATGCAATATCCCTCCTAGGTTACTGGCTAAATATTCCCCCTATGACGGTCAATAGTGCAGTTCAAATTTTCCTTCAACACTTAATATTCCTATCATATACCCCTAGTAAACCCAAACAAAACCACTGCCTATTAATAACAACGGCAGATGAGTTTGTTGAATTGCTGATAGTGAAAGTATGTTGTTGTTTCTTATGTTTCCTGTAGAATGCACTTTACTGTTAAAGGCAACCATTTGAGATAACCATAGCTTGACAAGAAATTTGTTAATATCATTGTGCATATATATATTCAGATTCTAGTTTAGAATAGAGATCTTCATCAAGATATGGTCATTTCCACAAATCTCATGATCCAGGGATTCACTCAACATATAAAGAGAAAGTTGAAGTCCTCGATAATTTGAATTTCTCTTTTTTGCTCGTATTTCAAGGCTTTATAAGGATTCATTTTATTCTCGTATTCCAACTTTCTCTTTCACTCCAACAATTTATTACGATCGTTGATACAGAGGATTTTTTTTTGAGAATTGTTTCACATGAATCCATGCAGAGGGATGAGTGTATATGTTTTCCATGTTAATGACTTGTTCCGGTTTTAATTGCTGGAGAAAATTCTATTTGCAACATCAATTTATTTGAACAAATTTTCCAATGAACATGGTATCACAACTATTGTTCCCTATCATTCATCCTATTTCCCCAAATAATGTCAATAGTGGGAACAAAATGGTACGGCCTCGAACCTACAACACTTTGAGGGACTCGAGCTTGCAGCAGAAGGAGGCCACTATGCAGTTAAAGATACTCAATGGCACTTCTGAACTCGAAACTCTAGTGGTGTTTATGAACTTGAAACTCACTTGAAATAGCACCAACTAAGCAAACTAAGTATTGGTCCTAACTAGGGATTAAAATTTGAGTGGCAAGGTCTTCTTCTTGAATTAGGTGCTCCTTACAATTTTCCTATAATTTGCAAGAATAGAAGATAGGTTCCCTGCAAAATTTAAGGATGGCACATAATTCTTACAAAAGGGCTATACATTAATTAAAAAAGATAAAAAAAATAAACCTTGACTTTGAGCAATATGAGCATAATCCTTGCATAATCTTGGGTCATAATCCAGATGGTCAGGAAAATTTAAAATGGGCAAAGGGCAGAGAAAGTGGCTACTAGCTGACGCATCCTAGACAGATTGGAAAATATAGGGGGCCTACTCTCTACGAATATCACATGGTATTTTGACCATGTCAGAAGAGGATCCAACAAACTGGTAGACCTCTTGGCTAGCGTGAGAGTAGGAGGAGGACACCACATCTGCAAAGGACAACTGCAGGATTTTGAAGGAATGGAATGGATAAACCAATGTCGCCATCTGGCCAACGTTGATCACGTGGTGTCAAGATAGGAAGGAAGGGCCGAACAGGGTACTAATGACATCCCAAAATATCTCACGCATATGGGACAGAACCACCCCACCACATTTAATCCCAAATTAGCAAGGACAATGAAAGGAAAAACTATATTCGTCCCTAATAGTGGTCTGCACTCATTACAGATGTAGGGAGATTTGGAAAGGATACGATCGGGATTTCACCACAGGAATTTAGGAATCCCATCATGAGGAATATCGAGATGGGTACAATGATAGTTCAAGGGAAAGATACGATGGATGAAGGCATGGGTCCCCCAATTTTAGAAATTATAGCTAGCCTTGCTATAAAATAAGACAAGTGTCAACGTCTTTTATGCCCAACTCTGTTTAGGCTATACCCTATTGTTTCCATTTTCATTAGAGCAGACCATCTCTTTATAAGCCTCGCCCACCTGAAAATCATCTGTAGGAAGATGGCTCTATGGGGGAAGCATGACAACACTAATGCAACCACCTCGTCGACACCCCGTGGCTGAGGGAGAAAGACGGGAGAGAAGAGGATTCTGTGGGGTGTTGGAGGAAGGGTAACTCGTGCTTAGATGCAAGCTTAGAAAACTGCCACCTTTTTTCGAGACCGAATCCCCATTGTCGTCCGTGAAGAGATAGAGGTAATATAGAGGGAGCTATGGGAAATGGAAAAGGTTGCTCCAATGCAAAAAATAAGGGAGGAGGTTGAGGAATGGGTCATCGAGCTTGGAAATATGGAGGGAAGAGCCTCATGTCTCATGTGATGATGGATGGGGAAAATAAGAAGTAGGGAGGTATGGAGCTAGTCCAAGCATGGAAGGAACACCACCAGGACTGCAGACTGATGCATAGGAAGGTCGACCTTATTGGAAGAAAAATGGGACTAAAATTCTATGCACCACCATCTCTAGTCGGCAGTGGTGGTGAGATAAACAAGTCAATTGGAAAGAAGCAGGAAGCAGAACCATGCACGGAGGAGAAACTGGGAGAAACTCAATGCATGTGCACAGATGGCCATGGAAAGGGAGAAGAGGAGAGCAGGTAGGTTCCAAAGTAGAATTTTCCATGATTGACCCCTTTTTTATCGGACTTCATGCTGCAACTAGGATTTGATAGTTATTATGATAGTAATGCGATATTTAGAAAGGGAGAACAACGTTTGGCCATTGTAATGATAAAAGAAATGATTGGTCTTTTTTGTAGTCCCACTAGAACCTGTTGGTTGTGGATTGTGATCTTCCAGAATCAGAGATGTTATTCAGTCGTGTTTCTACCCTAGGTTTACTGTACACTCATTCCTCAAATTTTGGGTTTAGGAAAGCTACCCCAAGAACAGGGGTTTAGGGGCAGCGCCCCCAAGAAATGGACACCCTCGAGAAATTTTTTGGGGATGTTTGTTGGCCAACATTTTTGTGGACCAATGGTATTGGGTTAACTATAGTATTTTCCCATGGTATTTCTCTTATAAAAGAAAACCATTGTAATATGGTTGTGGATGGTATGGTATTGTATTGTATTGTAAACAATCTCCATGATTGTGAGAGAGAGACTATGAGAGTGTGAAGAGGAAGTGCAACGGAGTCGATGCAGGTTGTAGCCCTTCATCTTTTTGGACGCTAATAAAAGGATTGGAACTTTTTGTGTGGACGTAGCCCATCTCTTTGGTGAACCACTTTATATCTGTGTGTCTCTGTAATGTGTTAAATGTGTTTTTGCGTCTTGTTTAATGATTTAACTGTATAACTATTATTTCTCTACTGTCTTGTTTCTAACAATTGGTATCAGAGCCAAAAGGTCTACTTGGCTGTTAAACTCGCAGGAAAGAAAGTTCTTGGTTTGAGTGGGAGCAATGGCAGAAGAGAGAAAGTTTAGGGTCGAGAAATTTAACGGCCAAAACTATCAGTTATGGAAGATGCCAATGGAGGACTATCTGTACCAAAAGGATCTATACCTACCGTTGGGTGGAAAAAAAAACAGTCGTTGGCTATGAAGGATGAAGAATGGGAGGTTCTTGATAGAAAGTCACTAGGAACAATACGACTGTGCCTGGCTTCGTCAATGGCTTTCAATATTTCAAAGAAAACAAAACAACAGAGGATGTGATGAGCACATTGGCGAAACTCTACGAAAAACCCTCGGCTTCCAACAAGGTATTTTTAATGAAGCATTTATTTAATATGAAGATGTTGGAAGGTGGATCTGTTGCTGACCATTTAAATGAGTTTCATACACTTACGAGTCAGTTAAGTTCTGTAAACATGAACTTTGATGATGAGGTTAGGGATCTTATAATCTTGTGCTCATTTCCAGAAATCTAGAATAGCTTGGTCATGGTTGTAAGTAACTTTGTCCCTAGTTCAAACACTCTTAAGTTTGATGATGTTGTTGGTGTTATTCTTAGTGAGGAAATGCGAAGAAAAAGAACAGGTGAGACATCAGGTAATGCGTTGACCATGGAGAGCAAAGGGAGACAAAAGGAGAGAGGAAGGAGCCCAAGAAATCACAGTAAGTCTAAAAAGGGCATATCCAAGTCCAGATTCGGAAAAATAGAGTGCTGGAACTGTGGTAAGAAAGGACATATGAAGAAAGACTGCAGAGCACCAAAGAAGAAAGGTGACAGGCAACAAGAGACTAGTCGGGAAGTGAATGTAGCAGAGGATGTGTTACAATATGATTTGATTCTTGCATTAGATAATACTAGTGATTACTGGGTAGTAGATTCAGGGACTTCATGTCATGGTACACCCCACAGGAAATTATTTCATGATTATGTTCATGGTGATTTTGGACATGTTTTAATGGGGGATGATGAACCATGTAAAATTATTGGAAAGGGTAAGGTACATATTAAGTTAAATAATGGAAGTGAATGGCTGCCAAAGGATGTGAGGCACATTCCTTCTATGAAAAGAAATCTGATCTCAACAGGGCAGTTGGGAGATAACGGTTGTTTGTCTACGTTTAGAGAAACATGGTGGAAGATCACTAAAGGATCATTGGTAATAGCAAAAGGAGATAGATTAGGTACATTATATTTATGTCCACATAATCTGATTATTCTATCTCTGTGGATTCCACAAAAACAGGTGCAGCGTTGTGCATCATAGGCTTGGCCACATGAGTGAGAAGGGGATGCATATTCTTCACTCAATGAAACTGCTTCCAAATATGAAGCAAGTAAGTTTGGAATTCCGTGAGAACTATGTTTATGGAAAACATAAGAGAGTTAGATTTCTCAGGGTTGTGAAACAAAAGAAGAGTGAAAAAATAGAGCTTGTCCATACAGATATATGGGGACCATATCAGGTACAATCTCTTGGTGTCTCTCGCTATTATGTTACTTTTATCGATGATGCAACTAGAAAAACTTGGGTTTATTGCATTAGACAGAAACCTGATGTGTTTGATACTTTTAAGAAGTGGATAGCTTTGGTTGAGAATGAGACAGGAAAAGGTTGAAATGTCTCAGATCTGATAATGGAGGTGAATACTGCGGAAAGGAGTTTGACAGTTACTATTCACACAATGGGATTCACGGAGAGAATACAGTCCCTGGAACACCACAAGAAAATGGTGTGTCAGAAAGGATGAACAGAATGATCATGGAGCGTGCAAGGTGTATGATATTGCATGCAGGGTTTTCCTTATAGTTTTGGGCTAATGCTGTAAACAATGTTTTTTATTTAATAAACAGAGGGCCTTCAAGCGCTTTGGATGGTGGGATTCCAGAGGAAGCATGAACAGTTAAACGGGTAAAATACTCATTTCTGAGAACTTTTGGTTGTGAAGCATTTGTCCATATTGATAAAGATGATAGAACAAAGCTTGAAGCTAAATCCAAGAAATGTATCTTTATTGGATACGAGGTTGATGATTTTGGTTATCGCTTATGGGATTTTGAAAATCAAAAAATTATTAGGAGTAGAGATGTACTATTCAATGAAAAGGTAATGTACAAATATCAGTTGCAGGGAAAGAAAGTAGAAAAGGAAAACACAGAGTACAAAGTGCTTGATGAAAGAAAAGAAAATGAAGTTCCAAAGGCACCATAAAATGAAGACCAATAGTAGGTACATGAAACTCCTGCAACTGGAAGAAAATATACTAGGTTAAGTAGACCCCCCTGAACGATTCTCTCCTTCATTGTATTATTTATTGATGATTGATTAGGGTGAGCCAGAATGTTATGAATAGGCAATGTAGGTAGAAACTAGAAAGAAGTGGGAGCCAGGCATGAATGAGGAGATGGACTCATTGGTAAGAAACTAGACTTGGGATTTGGTTCAGTTTCCTGTAGAAAAAATGGCATTGCAGAATAAATGGGTTTAGGTTGAAGGAAGAAGATGGGGGCAAGAAGCGGTACAAGTCTAGACTTGTTGTAAATGGGTTTGCACAAAAGAAAGGTATAGACTTTGATGAAATATTTTCTTCTGTTGTTAAAATGACTTCAATTAGAACTATTTTAATTCTAGCGGTGGTAGAAGATTTGCAACTTGAACAATTAGATGTAAAAACAACCTTTCTCCATGGGGATTTGGAGGAAGAGTTTATATGCAGTAGCCACAGGGGTATGAGGTCAAAGGGAAGGAGAATTTCGTTTGCAGGTTGAAGAAGAGATTGTATGGCCTGAAGCAAGCTCCAAGGTAGAGGTTATGATAAGTTTATGGCAGAACAAGGTTATGATAAGTTTATGACAGAACAAGGTTATGATAGATGTCATTCTAACCATTGTGTTTATTTCAAGAGGCTAGATAATGGAAGATATATTATCTTGTTATTGTATGTGGATGGCATGCTTGTTGCAGGGTCTAACATGCATGATATAAATGTGCTCAAAATAAAACTAGCTAAATCATTTACGATGAAGGATTTGGGTGCTGCAAATCAAATCCTTGGTATGAGAATAACAAGAGATAAGAAAAATCCAAAATTGACATTGTCTCAAGGTGAGTACATACAAAAGGTGTTGTAGAGGTTTAGAATGTAGAATGCAAAACCACTTAGTACACATTTCACCAGCCATTTCAAACTAAGTAAGGAGATGTATCCAGAGACACAGGAAGTGATAGATTACATGTCCAGGATTCCCTATTCATTAGCGGTTGGAATCTTGATGTATGCCATGGTGTGCACAAGACCAGATATTGCACATGCAATGGAAGTGTTGAGCAGGTATATGAATAATCCATGTAAAGAGCATTGGAAAACAGTACAATGGATTGTCGGGTATTTGAGAGGTACCACTTCTCATGCATTATGTTTTGGACATTCAAAAACTGTTCTACAGGGATATCTTGATGCAGATATGGCTGGTGATAAAGAAAGCAGGAGGAGCACCACAGGGTATGTGTTTAATGTGGGTGGAACAACAGTAAGTTGGATTTCAATACTGCAGCAGGTTGTTGCACTTTCAACAATAGAAGCAAAGTATGTTGCTACTATAGAGGCTAGTAAGGATATGATTTGGTTGTAGAGGTTCATGGAGGAATTGGGTAAGAAGCAGGAGAATATCAGGTTGTACAATGACAGCGAGAGTGCGATCTTGCAAAGAATTCAACATTTCATTCAAAGACTAAAAATATACAGCTCAAGTACCACTTCATAAGATTTGTTCTAGATGAAGAACTGTTGAAACTGGAAAAGATACACACTAGCAAGAATCCTGTAGTCATGTTGACAAAGGGAGTAACCAGAGAGAAACCGAGTTCTTGCTCAATTTTTGTTGGCCTTCAAGTATGAAGGTGAAAATAAGAAATTAGACAAGTCCAAGGTCCAGAGCATAGTCCAGCAAGTGCAGCACCGGTGGAGTTGTTGTGATCAGTATTCAAGTGGGAGATTGTTGGTTGTGGAGCCCGATCTTCAATATTTAGAGATGTTATTCAGTCATGTTTGTACCCTGGGTTTAATGTACACTCGTTCTCCAACTTTGGGGTTCAGGGCAGTGCCCTTGAGAAATTCTTTTGGGATGTTTGTTGGCCAACCGTTTTGCGGACCCATGGTATTGGGTTAACCGTAGCATTTTTCCCATGGTATTTTCCCTATAAAAGAAAAGCAATGTAATATGGTTGTGGATGGTATCGTATTGTATTGTATTGTGTGAGAGAGACCATAAGAGTGTGAAGAGGAAGTGCAGTGGAGTTGCTGCAGGTTGTATGCCTCATCTTTCTAGATGCTAATAAAAGGACTGGCAATTTCTGTGTGGAAGTAGCCCATCTCTTGGGTGAACCATGTTATATCTATGTCTCTTTGTAATGTGTTAAATGTGTTTTTGCATCTTGTCTAATGATTTAACTGTATAACTGCTATTTCTCTGCAATCTCGTTTCTAATAGAACCAGACTCATCTTAGAAGGCCGAAAAATATTATGGGAATGTTATGAGGCTAGGATCGACAAGAATCTGGAAAATAAATATGTAATATTCTTTTATGGTAATATAATTTCTTAATTTACAAAAAAACAATTATCTTAATGTTTGATGGTATTTATAAAATTTAATTGTTACTCATAATAATTAAAATTGTCTTTTGTCTTATGATTGATGTTCTTTATGAAATTTAATTGTTGCTTATAGCTAAATTTGTATTGTAGAAAAATATCTTAATGGTTTACATTGACTTCATTTTGTTATTAGGATTGTTATACTTCAACCGTGTATATATGATTTTATATAAAAGGTCCATAGGATTTTATATAAAAGGTCCATAGGAGGATTTTATATGAAAGATCTTTATGGGCTAGAAATAAGGAAGGTGTACATATAAAACATCTTGATCAATAGACACTATGTTTGCATAATGCTAATAGTATAATTTTAGTGATGTATTTTGATTTTTTTATGTGAATTATATCATTATTTGGAAGCATTACATTCATGAGTTTTACATTACATTTGAAGATAGAACGAAGGCTTGGGATGAAGGGTGTCAAATAAGTTGGTGACCTACACAACTCTAGCCCTCTTAAATTAACTCTCTTAAATAAATAATTGTTATAAAATTGAAATTTTAACCTAAAGTAAGAAAAGTTTGAATGCATTAATTTAAAAGCATTAAATGTGAATGTAAAGCACTTTTTCCTATAAAAAAAATTATACTTTATTAATGTATATGTATGTGTAGTACATAATATGGATCATCCAAAAATAGACCATGCAATCATAGAGACAAAAACATGGAACCATATGTCAAGGACCATAGTCGGAAATATAGGTCATACATAAGGAAACAAGAATAGTTCCAAATCAAAGTCCAAAGCATAACGATAGCAAAAAGAAACATTATATGGCATCCACAAAAACCACCCAAGGCCAAAAAATATTCCAAGACCAAAAAAGGACAAGATAGTCTGAAAACATTCCTCTGAAGAAAGGGAGGCATTTTCCCAGAACTCAAAGAAATAAAAACCCTCCATCGCCAAATGGCCGAGCCTTTGAAAGCAAATAAGGCAGTTGGTTATGCTTACTGAATACTTGCGAGAAAGAGATGTCCCTAAAATGATTTATCAGTGTCCTAGTCCATTTAATCCAAGCCGATAGGTGTAAATTGTTGATTCCATGAACATTCAAAGCCCAATCGATGATGACCTTTGAATCACCATGAACTCGGACACCATCCAAACCAAGGCTAAAAGAGAAATGCTGAAGGAGACATAATGATAGAATCTCACCCTTGGTGTTTGATCCAGAACCACATCGCATCCATAACTTGTAAAATATGTTATGGTCCAAGAAAAGTATAGCACTATCTCCACAATAAAAAAAATCCTGTATCGAGGGGCCATAAAAAAATCCCAACATTTTTTCATTTGGGAAAAGATACAAAGGTTAATCCATTATTGGAAGCAAGGATCTAGTTCCCTTTTCCATAGAGAACTCTTTAAAGGCTTCCATACGCTTATAGTCGATAGAAAGAGCGTTGATAGGAGAATTTTCAAAGATTTTCTTGTTCCTTCCTTTCCAGAGTTCCCGAGAGATAAAGCAAGGTAAGGGCTTCCAATCAAGAACATGATCTTTCTAGGATGAATGGAAATCTGATAAGGTGCTCCCCATCCAACAATATGAGCATTTTAAGAACCGAGCAACAAGCTGCCATACTGACTTGGATAAAAGACAAGAAGAAAATAGATGATAGATAGTTTCTTCAACCGATCCTTAAAGAATACACCAATTTGGACCGATCATACCCCTCCTAGAGAGGCTATCCCAAGTAATAAGATGATTATCCAATGCCATCCAATATAAAATTACTATTTTATACGACGATTTCCAAGACCATATCGATTTACGCCACCATTGTTGGTCAAATAAAATATCCTCTGTCAACTGTTGATAAGAAAGAGAGGTTGTCAATATGCATGTGCTCCTATTATAAGACCATTTTAGTTCATCTGAACATTCATCAATTGAAATAGAGCCTTTTTGAAGTCTAGTGATATACTCCAACCATTCATCCCCCAATATACCACTCAGACCTAGTTGAGAGGCGGTAGTCCATCCTTGTGGGATGACAGGCTATATGATTCAAAGTGTAATAACCATGTAATGTAGAAAAAAATTCAAATGACTGGACACTTTAAAATATAAAGGACCCCCCATTATAGGATTATCCCCCAAACGGATGGATCATCCATTTCCAGGCATCCAAGCTAGCCATTTGCCACATATTTCAAAGGATTCAATGAGGCTAGTCCAAAAATTTGATATGCCTTTCTGTGATTTGTTTCCACGCCGGATCCATTGCACCAAGGAGAGTTGTTTGAAATATTTCGCTTGAAGTACTTTTGTCCACAGGATTTCTCCAAAAATGGTCAACCAAAGACTCTTTTCCCTTAAAGCTAAAGAGAACTTATAAATATTTTTCAATGCCCATCCCCCTTTTTCTTTTGGCCAAGCAATTACATACCATTTTACTATATGATATTTGGTCTTTTCATGATTGCTTGACCAGAGAAAAACAAAGATTTTTTATTTTTTTACATTTAAGATTGATCTCATAATTTTACTCAATGATAGACATTATATAGCTAAGTTTTTCAACACCGATTTATCCAAGATCATCCTCCCACTGAGAGATAAACAACACCAACACCAGTGTTTGATACGAATATCAAATCTTTTCAACAACCATAGCTAGTCTCCAGCTCTATAACCATTTGGATTTATAAAATATCCAAGATATCTAGTCCCAAAGGATAATGGATTCACTTGGGCTTGGAAAAGAGCATTAATTTTTGCGATCACTGCTATATCAACACAATTCTCCAATAGATTGGATTTATGTAAGGTTATGGACAACCCTGAAACATTGCAGAAAATGTTGATCAAATCATGATAATATCTCCACTCTATAATTGATTCAGATCCAAAAACCATGATATCGGCCACGAACAAGAGGTGGGAAACAAAGATATTGCAGCCAAACTTAATACATTTTATCTTAGCCTCTGAATTCCCTTTGTTTATCGATCTGTTGAGACCAGCGATCACAAGCATGAAGAGTAAGGGAGAGAGGGGGCAACCCTGTCGTAGACCCCTAGAAGCTGAGAAAAAATATGTAGGGATTCCATTAACAAGTACAATAAAGGAGACCGAGGAAACAAAACCCACCATCCATTTCAGTACCTTATAAGGAAGTCCAATTTGGATAAGAATAATTCTAAGAAAACCCCACTGGACACAATCATATGCTTTTTTTAAGTTCAACTGAAGAGCAAGTGATTTCTAGTTCCTTCTCTTAATACTATGAAATACTTCTTGTGCCACACCTATGGCTTCCAAGATCTACCTATTTTCTAGAAAACCAAATTGTTCAAGTGAAATGCATCTGGAAAGTATAGGTTTGAGCCGAGTAGCTATAACCTTTGATATTATTTTATAAGCAAAATTGCATAATGAGATGGGGCGGAAGTCACCCAAATCCTTTGGAGAATATTTTTTTGGAATAAGTGCTATAAAGGTGGAATCTATGGCCCCCGTAATAGCACCACGAATTCTTGATTCATCAATAGCATCTAATAATCCCTGACCCATGAAATTGAGACAGTCTAAGAAAAGCTCCATGGTCCAACCATCCGGACTAGGACTTTTCGAACTCACCGAGGCCTTTATTGATGCTTTTAGTTCATCCATAAAAAATGGAAGGAAGATGTCATCTCCCTCATCCTCAGAGAAGAATCTGGGATATTCTTTTATCACCATTATCTGATCCCTGACTGGTATGTTACCTCCATCCTTATAAAGAGTCTCAAGATGTGAAAAATCCATCTGCTGGAGTCCTCGAATCTCTAAGATCTGCGATCCCTCATCATTTTTTAGTTCACATATGGAGTTTATATTTCGACGGTGTTCAATGAACTTATGGAAAAAATTCATAATTTTATTACCCACCTCCAACCATGTGATCCTGCTCTTTAGATGGGATTTTTCATAAGATATCCTCAGGATTCTTAATTTCTCTTGTTCAAGGCAAATCAAGGAGTCCAACTCCGACTGTAGAAAGATCCTGCTACCAAACTTGGCAGTTATTGAGGCAATTTGTTCCTCTATGTAATAGAGATCCTTTTTTTCCCAAACATTTTTCTCTTTTTCCCATTTGATGACACCAACTTTTAACATTTTCAGTTTCTTGGTTAGGCAATCCATCGAAGGAAAAAAGTCTAATTCTGGAGAGGAAGTCTATACCTGTTTCACCAGCTCATTAAACCCATTCTCCTTCAACCACCCATGGTTAAATTTGAAGGATCTTTTCACAATGTCATAATGTGCCTCAAATTGAGAGATTTTAGGATACTGGTTCGAAAACGATTCAAATCAACCCAAGTCCTGTATTTATCTAGCTTGTATATCAATGAAATGCTGAGGAAGAATCTGTCCAGCCACTTTGTTATCCCATTATCACCTAGTCTACTATTCCTCCACATAGGACATATAGGTAGAGCTTCAACACCCACCATTTCCGCCCTATCGAATAGATCTGAGAACTAAAAACTGACAAGGTCTTGTTTTGCTCTATGAGCCCAAATTTCATTTATCGACCATTTACAATTTAAATCCCCCGCTATAATCAAATTTGGGATCTTGAAGGTACCCTCCCTCTCTATTTTGTCCCAGAAAATTTCTTTTGAATGATAAGGACCATAAATATTTAGTAGATTGATTTTTTTCGAGAAGCCTATGAGCCTTCATGTTAAGGGGATACCTGCAAAAATAGTGAACGCCTTTAGGTCAGCCTTACTGAGATCCCATGTTTCCAGAAGACCTCCTGATAGGCCTACTACATCAATAGAGACCACCTCCCAATCCTTTTTGATACTCAAGAATAAAGAGCATGATTTTACCCCAAAAACCATAGTTTCTTGTAAGAAAATTACATCAGGTTTTATACGATCCAAAAATCTCCAAAGGGCATATTTTTTGGGAGACCCCCCACTTCCCTAATGTTGATAGATCTACAGATAATTTTTTAACCCTAGCAAGGGCTTTAATGCCTCTAAGAACCCTAGAATCAGATGTAGAAAGGGATAGATCACATATGACTGATGATGTGGGAGGGTGATCAACTATATTACCTTTTTTACACTTCCTCGTACTTCTAGTCTTGATAGGAGAGAAATCGTTGATCAAACTATTGTTGATTGCACATTTTGGGATTTTGCCTAGGGATTTTCTTATAGAGTCATTTTGATCGAGGACAGTATGGACAGACTTAGGACAGTATGGACAGACTTTTCTAGTGGAAAAATAGGTATGGATATTTCTGAGCCAGAGAGGCCAAAAAAATACTGCAGAGATTTTTTAATCAAAGTATCTTGATATGAGGGAGTGGAAACAAGAGGTGATGAAAAGATGCGGAGAGGGGTCCCCTATGAAGAAAAAGGATCCTCTTCTTCAATAGCATTGATAGTAACCCTATTATCTAAGACCCCAACTCTTGTTTTTGAGATAACTATAGGATTTTGTTCATAGGGGATAGTATTCTTAGTAGGTATATTTTTCCCATAGAGATGGGGTCTGGGACCATTTCCTTTCCTTTCCCCTTAGAACCAACACCATTCCGGCCCTTCAAAAAGTTTAGGTCAAGCGGTTGCTCACACTGGACGCTTTGTGTCCTTATTGCCTAATGGTTTAAAGGAACACCCTTGAAAAAATGTTAATCTCCCAATAAGGAAGCTTCACCCACAGAGTCGCCCATATTTTCCAAACTCTTAACGAACTCTGATTTCGAGGAATTTAAGGAAGAGACCAAAGAAAGGTTAATATTATGGAGTTTACTTAGGAATGGTTGGTCCACTAGCAGTGGGAAGATAGAGGAATCAGGGGCAAAACCCTCTTGGATCGAAGATGGCTCGTGTTCATATTCGTTTAAATCTTTAGATGCCCATGCTTCAACATCTGTAGACTTTCTATCAGAATCCGAACCAGAAGATGTACAAAACTTCCATAAATGACCGATCTTCTTGCGTTTTGAGCATATGAAGGGTATCCCAAGTAATATAGGGGCTGGGAGAATGTGCGACCACTCCATTAAATAAAAATTTAATTGAGTAAACCCATGGACATATCAAGCTTCACAAGAATCCTTCCCATCCTTCTGTCGACCCCGTATAACATTTCTTCCTCCATATGAATGAAGCGTTCGAGATGGTTCCCAATGGCTACCAGAGCTTCATTGTTCCATAAGACAAATGGAAGACCCGAGAGAAGGACCCGTATGTCTTTTTTTTTATGCCCTCTGTTGCAGGATCGAAACCATAATTTCATCTTTTCAACATTTTACCGCCATGGTCCTTCAACCATGTTCTGTCTAGCACATATGAAGCGTGGATTTCTGTCTTGAAGATAAAGTCGAACCAACCTTTCTGAAAAACATAAATGGTCAACCTATATCCAAGGATTGGAGACCAGGCTATTGAGGCCCATTCTTCAATATCTCAACAATTCATAGTCTTACAACTGAATTTACCGACTAACCCCCTAAGCGACATTTCAACCACACCTTTCAATCTAACCCCCCTACCCAGGGTCATTTTATCTTCGTCAAGGTGCAGCTTCCACTACCTGTAGTTTTCCTTTTGTGGCTTCTTAACAGATTTGTTCCAGCTTTCCTGAAAGTCAGGTCTAACCCTAGCATTTGCTTTTTTTTATTCCTCAAATGTATGTTTTGAAATCAGTGAAGCATGTGCTTTAGCTAACTCATCATCTTTGGCTTTAGGGCTCAAAGCATCAACCAAAACAACACCAGTTCCTGGTCGGACTAATTATTCGTTTTCTAGGTTATTCGTTAATATTCCCTCCGCCACCAAAGACTGTTTCGACTGAATGAAACACATTGGAGAAGTGGGGTTTTCTAGAAGGCGGTTCAAGTTCACTGAAAGAAGATTCTGGGAAGATATTGTCAGAGGGTCCATTTTACCCAGATCCTTGACCAAAAGACCTGTTATTTAACGAGCAAGCTGTGTCCTTTTTCCAGCATGAGGGTATATTTCCCACAATGGTTCAGTCATAGATTTAACCCTAATCTGGATAGGTAAGTTCTTTCCCCACATTAGAATATTCTGTATACACACCAAAACCTACTAGACGACCACCCACTCTTGTAGAAACCGATGAGCCTCAACAAGACTCAATATAAAACCAAGTTGTTCACCCAGATAACCCACTCTCACTAACTCTTTGAAGCTTAGTCTTCTCCATTGAAACCCTACACTTCACCATTGAAACCCTCACTTCACCTTTGAAACCCTTAAGAAAACAAAGTCATTTGTACCCTTCGCTTCACCATTGAAAACCTGGTTGAAGCCCACTCTTCTCCCAATGCGATATATGTATATGAACGAAATTCCTTCCAATGCGATATATATATATGAACGTCAACGAATGTAAAGCACTTGTGAATTCGATGAGCTTTGTATTCCAACTTCTAAACATGGTTCGTCCAATTTCATTTCTCTTTTTGCATAGACGTGACCATGCATATTCAACTGCAATCGAAGATTAAAATATAGTTAATTAACCTTTTTGCTAAAGCAACACGTCTAAGGTTTGCTCCATTTGTAACCATGTCATGTGTGTTTATCTTTTTGAGTTTTATTATTATTAGCAAATGTATTTCAGATTTTAGGTTGTTTTCTTATTATTTTACGGGATTTTATTAAATGGACCTATTAAGTAATCTTTGTATTTATCACATTTTAAGAATATCTTTAATTTTAATTTGATAAGATATTAAATATTATTTTTTAAAATTATTTTGTTAATACTTTCTCCAAATCATTTTAATTACAATTTTTTTTATTTTTAATGTATATTTTATTATGAAGTAGTTTTAATATTATATGTTTTGAACTTTTTTGGTATATTTTTCTGTTTATTTTATTTAGACTTTGGTTGGAAATCTTCAAAAAAATATTGGAGTGATATATATTAGCTGTGAAAATTTCATAAACCAAGTGTCACAACAGTATTTGAGGGTGCTAAATCCATTTACACATTCAAAAACACAATGTAATCGCTTCCAAAATTGGGGTTTACCAAAAAAATTTACCAAATTCCGACCAAAAACCACCTGAAAGTCCAAAACTTGGAAGAAATAGACTATTCCTTTCATCACTATGATTTACTACATGCATGTCTTGGTCATATCTTTTATTTTACTTTTTAGGTGTAAGATGGGGTGTAGGTGTATTGGGTAGGGGGTGGGTGGACTAAGATTGATGACATAATACAAATAAGAAGCTAATATGGGAGAGTTGGGGGATGTGTTGAGCCCTGTAATGAATGATAAATTGTATAAATTGCTATAGATGTGAAAGCTTTTCATGTCTTAACGAGGGTTTGGGGAATTCAACAATAAAGAGGAAGAAGACATCAGAGGATAATGAATACGTTATTGTGGATCTTGAAGGGTGCAAACTAGTCCATTTTGAAGACACTTATTTAACCCCCTTGATAACTAATCATAATCCCCCGATATCTATATGTTTTTGATATATACAAAATACCTTTTGAGATCTAAATACTACGTAATACCTGCTATAGATGTGATATATTCTCATGTCTTAGAGAGGGTCTTGGAAATCAAACAACAAAGAGGAAGAAGACATTATAGGAGAATGAGTATGTCATTGTGGAGCTTGAAGGGTGCGAACTAGACCAATCTGAAGGCACTTATTTAACCCCCTGATAGGTAATTGTAGTCCCCCAATATCTACATGTTTTTATATATTCAAAATACCCCTTGACCTCTAAATAATAGGGAATATATTGATTTCATTTTTTAGAAATTTAAATACCCCAATATGTGCCCACACTATATAATATTGCCTAATTAGTTAGAAAACTTGTTATAGATTAATGAATCAACAAAGAGGAAATTAAATATGAACGTCACTACAACAAAACCCTATGATTAACATCTCTTTTTGCTTCCTTTTTTGCATCTAGATCATCTTTTAATGTATTTTTCTTCATTTTTTGGACAAAATGGCGCAATTTCACAGGTTGGCGCTATTTAAGGCGTTTTTTGTGTCCTTTTCCTAAACCTGGCGCTAATTTTGGTGTAAATTACGTTAGGTTTTTCACCTTGTGTTGCACAATATTTTGTGCCAGGTTTTGCGCCTTGTTTTGTGCCCAATTTTGTGCCTAGTTTGTGCATATACTCTTGTTGCACCCTCTTTTGCATCCATGATTGCCTCCACTTTTACACCCATGTTTTCATCCACTTTTGCGTCCTTTATTACATCCTCTTTTGCATCCACTTCTACTTCTTTTTATGCATCCCGTTTTTCATCCCCTTGTGCAGCAAATTTTACATCAAACTTTACATCATGTTTTGAGTCTAGTTTTGCATCTCGTTTTGTTTCATGCACTTTTGCATCCACTTTCACATCCATTTTTTTGTCCAGTTTTGCACCCACATTTTCGTCCTTTTTTGCATCACATTTTGCATCCATGTTGATGTCTTTTTTTGCATCTACTATTGCTTCCACTTTTGGCGCGTCCCAATTAACACCCATTTTTGTGCCTACTTTTGCACCCACTTTTTCTTCAACTTTTGCATCCACATTTGCATCTTTTTTGCATCCAAGTTAACATCAGTTATTGCATCCCTTTATGCATCAGGTTTTGAGTTGGGTGTCACATCTAGTTTTGCATCTACTTTTGTAACATCCACTTTCGCATCCATGGTTGCATCCATTTTTGCATCATGATTTGCTTCCATGATTGCGTCCTTTTTTGCATCCACTTTTGATGCACACCATTATGCACCTACTTTTGTTGCATCCATATTTGCTCATCTTATGATACCATGTGATAAGTTGCAATTCTTATGCTCATCCGTTTAGAATAGAACTAGCTGGCTCTGCATGACACTAAGATCTAATCTCCTATGTCTATAGTGTATTTTGAGGATTGCCTCCTTTAAACAAACGGTATATCCTTTGTTGACTTAGATAAAAGTCACAAGAGACATCCTTATTTGGCTCTTTGGTCCTTCATTCAAACTACTTCCTTAGGTCTCTCGAGTCAGAAACAATGTTGGGATTTTTAGTCTTTTCTTAGAATTACAAATGATGCAATCTTGGTGCTAATATTGCCCCTTTCCCCAATTCTTAAAGGGTTCTAGCTCAATGGAAGAGTGCCTGCTTTACAAGCAGGAGGTTGAAGGTTCGATTCCTTTGTGCCCTAATGATATTGCAATATTGATATTTTTAAATATATTTTATTATGATTTATTATGGCTATAGGGGGGGTTTCAAGCCGTTTTTGTATGTTGCTATGAGGGGGGTTCTAAAGTGACTTCATATGTCACTACGAGGGG
>LPNX010499842.1:33189-47336 GCA_001517045.1 Pseudotsuga menziesii | reverse complement strand
GGGGGGGGGGGTTAGAATCCCCCTTGCAGGTACCTACGAGGGGGTTTGAAACTGCCCCTGTAGGTACCTACGAGGGGGGTTTGAAACCACCCTCAAAGGTCTATAATAAGGACTTTTGGGGGTGGGGGGAGGGGTTTGAACTAGCCCCAAAAGTCAGTTTTAAGGGCGATTTTGATCTCTTCCAAAACTGCCCCTAAAAGTCCAAACATTTAGCATTAGTGCTATTAGGGGTGGTTTTGTAAAGACTGCCTCCAAAGCCAAAACGACCCCTAAAAGTGACTTTTGGAGGTGGAAGACAACCCCCATAAAAGTCAAATATGTTGTAGTGAGGGTCCCTCCAACATCTCCCCCACCCACAAAACTTTTCTTCATCCCCAAAGGGAACAAGTATGAAGCAAACAACTAGGATGTGTGATTCTTCAATATTTGTCTTCCATCAGGTAACCGTCGATGAAGCCTCACCTTTTACTCAACTAGTCGGACTCATATTCTCTCTACGTTGTTTCCCTGCCTTCAATTTCTGCAATCACCATCCAAAAGATGCTTCTACATTTCAGCACCAGGGGGCTTAATCAGTTCAGGTGTTCTTGGTGTCATGATATAGTTTTAAGCTCGTGTTTTGTGCAATGTAAAATGTCTTGTTCTTGAATGTGGTGTTCATCAACTTCTTCTAACGTGAGTATGTGTGTAAATATAAAACATGTATACTTGGTTGTTGATTATAGTCAAGACAACTATTTATGGTTCAACTAACTTAACTCCACTTATATAAGTCAGCGAAAAATCGACTTGATTTACAATATTAGAGGGGATCGCTCGACTTCAAAATAAACTCACCTTTAACCCCCTCAACTTCAAAATTCTAATGAAAAATCACTTATAAAGAGGCGTGGGCTAGCTATGGAGCAAACCTCCCTCCATCGGACGGAGGAGGAGCAAAGTCAAAGTTGACTTTGCTCCTCCTCCGTCCGATGGAGGGAGGTTTGCTCCATAGCTAACTTATTCCCTTATAAAGATGCGTGACTCAAGTGAGTGAGACTGATTCCGATTACAAAATCAAAGATTGACCAGCTTTGTTATTTACCCACATATGACACCGACCATTTTACATTCAACCACATTTAATGCTCGAAAAGGATGAAGAGTTGACCACGGCAATTTACAAATATCAAGTAAATAACCATAAATTAGTGATATAAAGTTTTGACCGTGGTTTACAAAAGAAAATATCATCGAGCAATCTTACAACCCTATCAAACGAACTTAATAATTTAAATAAAGCTTACACCGAAAGTAAAAACTAGACACATGGTAACGTCGGCCAAAATGAGGATCGACCATGTGGCATGCATACAATAATAGAAGTCAATCAATACCATTTTATGCAGGAGATACTTCAAGTTTAAAGCAATGTCAACTATGTAACTTGGCCAACTATCGTTA
This sequence comes from Pseudotsuga menziesii, assembly GCA_001517045.1. Taxonomy (NCBI): domain Eukaryota; kingdom Viridiplantae; phylum Streptophyta; class Pinopsida; order Pinales; family Pinaceae; genus Pseudotsuga; species Pseudotsuga menziesii. The sequence goes on along the minus strand of LPNX010499842.1, from coordinate 45,893 downwards.
AAGAAAAACAAAATTCTTAAAATTCGAACTCTATATTAATTTATTTTAATGATCTGGACATAATAACTAAAGGGAACAATTAGAAATAATGGTATCTTATCTATTTTCTTCACAACTACGAGAAGTCCTTCGTCTTTCGAGCAGGTTTCTCTACATTCAAAATTTCTTCCAGGTTCAGACCACTTTCATCGGCCACAGCTGTCACCCAAAATGTTTAAAGCTACTGAATTACAAGGAAATTCAAGCAGAGACTATAACACACACAATAATCAATAAGAAGAACATATATATGAGTCAAATGCATTCAACTACTTTATTCATTTTTGAAATACTTATTTATACATACATAAAGAGGTTGGTGCACTTACCTGGTCTCAACTACCCATTCGTTAAGTACAAACATACAAAATAATGGTGATTGTTAAGCACTTAAAGGTCCCTCCAACAACTATCTTGAACATTTTTCACATTGTGTAATAGATTGGGGTTTCTATCTTTAAGTAGTGAAGTCTTACCTAGTTATGATAGTAATGGCAAGCTGTAAGCTGTAGTGAGTTAGTGTTATAAATGTGGCATGCAAGTGAGACCTGTATTCACACAAGCAAGTTATTTTTGAAAAGACTTAATCATGATTTTTCATAAATTATAGACAGTAGTTCTACTATTTACTTATAACTTCTACAGTGGAGGGTGGGGTCCTCCCTAACGAAAATGGTGCTAACTAACTTGAACGAAACTAAACTTTGGAATCTAAAAATGAACTTTATTGAAGAAACTAAAAACTTAACTCAATTGAAGAAACATAACTAAACTGAGAATAAGGAAAAATGAAACTCTAACTCCTAACTAACTCACTCCCATAGGAAGGAGTGATCACTTGCGGAATTACTAAGCAGAAACATAAGGCTTCAAGCATGCACCATTCACCCATCCTGAATGAAAAATATCGTCGAGATGCACAAGTTTCACAGGACCTAACTCTCTTATTTCCTTAACAAAAATTGGCCCCAACCAATGCATCTGTAACATCCTGGGATGCTTCGGGAACTTGTTGTCATATAGTAGTACTTTGTCTCCTATGGCGAACTACTTCTTCTTGATTTGGTGATTGTTCTATGTTTTTTTCCTTCTTTTCTCTACTATGGCATGATATTCCCCCATAAAATTGGTGTCATCAAGTTCCAAGAGCTCTACAAGTCATTCCGTAATAGATTCTTCTTTGGCCATCTCTGTTTTGTTTTCTATACACAGGCTAGGAATAATGAACTTGATAGAATCCATTGCTTCATGACCATAGAAAAACTGAAAATGAGTCTATTTATGAAGCTTCTTAGTGGTAGTTCTGTAATTCCATAACACAGTTGGAATCCACACATCCGAGTCATCTTTGTATCTTTGTTTGCGCAACAGACTTTGGTCAATCTTGTCTCCAAAATCTTGTTGAATGCTTCAACTATGTCATTTTCCTGAGGGTGATAAGGACTACTCTTATGGTGTTGAATAAAAAAACATGTGGTTAATTCTACGATAGTATTATTCAGAAAACCGTTTCGTTGATTACTGGTAAGACTTCTTGGACACCCAAAGAAAGTTATAATGTTCTAAAAAAGAAATTAAGTGTTTGTTTATACAAAACAATCTTGGACCACTGCAGCTTCGACCCACTTGGTTAGATAATCCATTGTGGTAATAATATACTTAGATTTGGAGTGCTTTTCATGAAGATAAATCGGTCCCATGAAGTCGATTTCCTATTTCTCAAAATCCCGTAGTGCTCGGTCTGGGTGCAATGTAAGTCCATCTCTACGGGATGTTCGACCAACACATTGGCATACATCACACTTCTTTGCATACACTTTGGCATCCTTGAATAATGTAGGCCACCACAACCTGACTTGTAGCTTCTTTATACCTATAGATTTTCCACCAATGTGTCTTCCCACAACACCAACATGGCATTCCCATAAAAAACTGTTGCACTCGTGATCTAATACACATATGTGCATGATTCCATCAATTCCCATTTTGCATAGATGGCCTACAATAAGATGATATTCCAAAACTATGACTACTAAATGTCTCTTCTGTGTAGGGGAAAGTCCCTCCAGGCCTTACAGGTTGAATGAAATAAAGTGATCTCCTCAAGGTGATCGAGAATAACTTTTATTCGAAACAATTGCATTGTCTGGTAGCTTTTCATGTATCGGTCCATCAACCTCTCCTAATTATATGTAAGATAGATGGTCTAGTCCATGATTTGTTTTCCTGACTTCACTATGTCTTCAAATGAGAAGTCTTGGAATGGAAGTAGTCACCTACATATTTTTCCACTACTGGCTTATTCAGTACGTACTTCAAGGTGTTGGTTGCTATGGGCAGACCCGGGTTTACTATAACCAACCAACAACACCCCTAGATCACTGGCCCTTTCGGCGACAGACCGCAAAGCGGCCTGAAGTCTCACCCGAAGTGAATCTAATGGGTTGGCCAAGGACTCAAGTGTCTTGGACTAGGTTCTGTGGCGATCCTACTAGTGGCTCGCAGTTCCCCTAGCTGCGAGGTCTCTCTCTGCGCGTTGCGTGATCTCCTGCTCGCGTCGCGCGATCTCCTCGTCTCGCAGCTCTTCTAGCCACGAGATATTCCTTTCTTCCATCGTGCAGTCCCTTTCTGCGGCGCGCACTTTCCCTGACTTGCGATATCTCCGTCCTTATCGCATCGCCGCATACTGTGCGACACACAGCTCCTGCCCAACGCTAAGTCCCCAACCTGCGGTATTGCGCACCGCAGCTCCTCTGCCGGTGCGGTATCACCTCTTTGTGATATCCTACCTCCGCGGTTTAGCACACTTACCGTTGCTCGTGTCGACATGCAAGACTTAACATACAAGACTCTTCGATACTGCAATAGTGACTGTTTCACGCAAAGCATAAATGAACCATATACAGCATGCCAAAGACTTTAACTTATGTTTACCCTTCTATATTGCTATGAACTAATTAACACATTCATTCGTTAAACTGTAAACAAAGTCCATGAACTGACTGAAAAATGCATAAGTAAACACAACAAGTAAACCAATCACATAACACTTGATTTTAACGTGGTTCACCTCCAGGATGGAAGTTACGTCCACAGAACTGTGTTTTTATTATAGCTCAGGGGAAGGTAAAACCCAGTTCTGCTGCACCGCATATGCAGCTTAAGATATTCTCTCTTAGATCTCTTTTCTCTTCTATATTGCTCTCCTACAATATACTCTTCCCTCTCTGTCGATCCCTGCGGATCGTTACATGCATATTCTATAAGCCAGCTACTGGTTACCGTAAGATTGCTACCGCTAATAACAGAACCAAAGCTAGGCTTTTACAACAGTCTAAAGTTCTACCACAACACTACTAATAGCTGAATGAACCAACTAACTAACCGACCAACCAACCAACCCACCAACCAACCAACCAACCCTTTTACAATACAAAATATATCCCTTTATAGGCAGCCCGAAGGTCTCGCCATTACAACACTGTGGGCCTGTCCCAACAGTAACCCAAAAACCCTAACTAGTGACAGTCGGCCATATCTGTACTTGAGGTAGCCGCTTTCCGTCACACCACAGCTCTCTGCAGTCTTCCATGCTTCCAGTCTTCTATGCACCGCTTTGCTTTTCTATCCTTCGACTTCAATGCTTTAGCCTCATTGCTCCTTCTTTTTTATGAGGGTCGCTGAGCCCTCCTGTCTTCCGCTGTTGCCTTCAATGCAGTGGTTGAGCTCTCTCTTCTTGGCCGCTCAGGTACCGTTGCCTTTCTTGACTTTTCTATCTTAAAAGTCATGGTTTCCGGCTCTGCTCTCCAGCTGGAAACGTGTTACGGCGTCGTAGCTCTGTCTTAACTTCTTTCCGCCAAAACTTATCTTTCCGCTAAAACTAGCAGCTTCTTCTGTAGCTGCGGGACCCTGCTCCAACAGTCCCCTAACACTTACTTGTGGCTCGCCCTCGAGCCACCTCCAGCGGGCTTCTTCTGCTGTAGCTTTGCCTTGGCTTCCTGTGAAGCCCTCTACAACCTGTCCCGAAGTCCTGTGACTTCCTTCTACATCACTTTGACACTCTCTTTATAGTTTATGTACTTGGTTCGCTGGGCTTTCTTATCCTTCCCGCCCGATGTCATTGTCTCGCTCTCTTCGTTCCTGAAACCTTTTAAGAGCCTTCTAGTGTTTGAGAGGTTTTCCATAGATATCCTTTCCTCTTTATCTGGGTTAGAACTTTTATCACAAGGAAAGTCTGTATCTTCCAGCCTTCTCAAACATTTCCTTCAGTCTGGAGCCTTGTATATGAAAGAGATACAAACCATGAATTCCATTCCGAGAACAAGCCTTTGCCTGCCTCCAGGAATTCTACCGACTGCTGGGTTTGTTGTCCTCTTCCACTTCTCTTCTCTTCAAGGTGCTCCAGGTACCCATGCTGCCTCTGATCATCAGATTTTTGTTGCGTTGCCTCCGCAATATTTGGTGCTTTTCTTAGCTGATCAGATAGGTCGGCGACCTTCTCCCGTTGCTTTCTTTTTCTCATTTTTACTTTCCGCCTAGCGGGAGATTTCTTCTCATCATTCTTCTGCTCTGCTTTCTTATCTTCAGTGATCGGCTCGGCGTTCTTCTTCTCCTTAGCAGAGTCTTTGGTGACAACTTCTACTTCTGGTGCTTGACTCTTCATCCTTGGCGGCTATCTGACCTGTGATGTACTTAATTTCACAACCCTGGGCGACGTCGTCATGGCGGACCTACGACCACCAGGGTCGAAACGTCTCAGCATGCCTTCTAGAGGTTCGTCCTCGGACATAACCTACCCAGTACAAAATGGCGGACGTGCACTGGCTGCAACGTCTGAAAATCACAGCACTCTGTAACAAACTTAGCTCTTCACAAGGAATTCTGAACAATGCACTCTACAGCTCTCGATTTTTCTGTAAATGTAACCGTCCCATTTGAATACTTTCTGCTTTTATGCCCAATACGATAATCCCGGACGCAACGGTCATCTAGACTGAACCTGTCGGTCATCATTAATGCTTGGACAAGACCACACCCGTCATCCGATCCTTAATAAATGAGGAAATCCGATCAAATTTCCCTCGAAACGTGTGTGCATAGGCGCCAGTCTCGTCGGAGATTTACCAAATCTGGAAAAATTTATTATTCTGCTGCCAAATCTACGGTAAAATATACCGGTCATTACCTTATTAACTACCTATCAGATGCTGACTTGACTGGCCTTTTTCGGTTGCAAAACTGAGTACGTGGCACGTGGAAACATCGCGCTGCCGCGATGTGACTCTGCATCACCTGCGTAAAACAATACTACATTTTTTTTTTTTGAATGCGATTCCTCATACTTAGAATAATACCTGCCGGTGTAGACTTGTTCCCGGTGCGATGCCTCCTTTCAACTACACTAGACATCTGCACCACCATAGACTGGTTAAACTAGGGCTGAGAGGCAGGGTGGCTATCACTATAGGGCTTAAGCCTACTTCCATTAATCCACGTGGGAAAAATCTCCCCATTCAGCTGGCTGAGCTGAACGACACCTCCCTCTGTGACTTGATGTATCTGATATGGCCCCAACCAATGTGTCTTGAACTTCCCTGGAAACTTAATGAATTTGCTGTCATAGAGGAGCACTAGGTCTCCGATATGGAAAGTCTTATTCTTAATGTGTTTGTCGTGCCAAGATTTTTCTCGTGCCTTCTGCACTTTCTGATGGAATCCGGCAATGAATCTGTCTTCTTCTAAGGCAAGCAGCTGTGCTAGCCTTTCCTCAACTGTGTCTGTATCAGTCATCCTGGTAATCTGAGCGATTCTTAAACTGGGAAGAATATACTCCATAGGCATAACAGCCTCCTGTCCATACACCAAACTGAAAGGTGTGTGTCCCGTAAGTTTCTTACATGTGGTCCTGTATGCCCATAATACAGCGTTAACTCTGAGGTCCCAATAATTCCTCTGGCTATTGTAGATCTTAGTAAGAGAATTTTCTAAAATCTTATTAAAGGCCTCCACCGTGCCATTAGCCTAGGGGTGGTAGGGAGTGCTCTTATGGTGCTGAATCTGGAATTCTTCTGTCAACGCCTCAATAGTGTTGTTCACGAAATGTGTGCCTTGATCACTCATCAAAATTACTGGGCATCCAAATCTACTAATGATGTTTTCAAAAAGGAACTGTGCGGCTGTAGCAGCATCACAATTTTTTACTACTTTGGCCTCTGCCCATCTGGTGAGGTACTCTATTCCCGTGATAATATATCTCGCACCAGTGTGCTTTCCTGGTGGGTTGATAGGACCCACAAAATCTATAGCCCATTTGTCAAATGCGCGCAACGTGACCTGCGGTCGCAGCGACATTTCATCGCGTCGCGAGGATTTTCCTACCCTTTGGCAGATATCGCAGCATCTACAAAAGTCCTTGGTGTCCTTATGCAAGGTAGGCCACCATAATCCTGCCTCCAGGATCTTCTGTGCAGTCGGCTTTCCTGCGAAATGACCTCCTGCGGTTCCTGAATGTGCCTCTTTGATAATAGTGCCTTTTTCATGCAGCATCACACATCTGCGCAGAACTTCATCTAGACCTAACTTGTATAGGTGTCCCGCGATAAGGGTGAAGTCTGCTGCTTTAACAACCAACTGCTTCTTTTGCTGCTTAGTAAACTCATCAGGTGCTACTCCTGTAGTGAGAAATTGAATAATATCGGCATAGTACTCATCTGCGATCTGGATGGAAAACAGTGGCGCATCTGGCAGGTTGTCGTCTAGGTTAGTTGGCTCTTCTCCTGAGTCTATCCTCGACAGATGATCAGGTTCGGCATTCAGTCTTCCTGGTTTCACGATGATTTCAAAATCATACTCCTGAAAGAGGAGTAACCATCTGCAGATTCTCCCCCCTAACATTGGATTATTGACCAAATACTTCAAGGCGGAATGGTCAGTGAACATCTTAAACGAGGCACCCAACAGGTAGTGCCTGAACTTCTGGAGCGCGTACACCATAGCTAGGCCTTCTCTTTCAGTTGTGGTGTAGTTCTTTTCTGCTGTCGAGAGCTTTCTGCTGGAGTATGCGATAGGATGATCAATGTCCCCTTCTCCTGGTTGTGTTAAAACAACCCCTAATGTGATGCCAAACGCATCCACGTGTACATGAAATGGCTTAGTCCAGTCTGGAAATACTAAGATGGGTGCTGTAACCATCTTTTCTTTAAGTGTGTCTAGACTCTGCTGACATTCCTCATTCCATAGGAATTTTACATCTTTCTTTAGCAATTTCTCCATTGGTGCTGTAATCTTTGCGTAGCCCTTGATGAACTTTCTGTAGTACCCAGTATGACCAAGTACTGTCCTTAGTTGCTTGACTGAGTTGGGTGCTGGAAGGTTTACAATGATGGCAATCTTCATGGGATCTACCATCAAGCCTTGTCTGCAAACAATGTGACCCAACAAAATACCAAATTGTGCACAAAATATACATTTCTTCAAGTTTAGAGAAATATGGTACTGCCTACATTTCTCTAACATCAGTCTTAAGTCTCCTATATGCTTGTCAATTAGTCCAAATACAGTCCAATCATCAAAATATACTTCTAAGAATTTATGAATGTATTCTATAAATACAGCAATGACTACTCTAGAAAATATAGCTGGTGCATTCTTAAGACCAAAGGGCATTACCGTATCCTGGAACGAGCCCCATTCTGTTGCAAAGATGGTCTTGGATCGATCTTCTGGATGTATTCTAATTTGATGGTAGCCTGAAAACCCATCAGTGAAGGAGTAGACCTCCTGTCCTCCCACGTTGTCTAATACCTCATCAGTGAATGGTGTCGAAAATGGATAGTGAAGCGATGCATCGTTGAGCTTGCGCAGATCGACACAGATCCTGATGTCTCCTTTTCTTTTCTTTTCTTGTACGACCATGGGGCTAACCCATTCGCTTTCTTCTATCGGGTCAATGATGCTTGCTGCTAGCATCTTATCGATTTCGTCCTTTAATTTTTCTTTGTAGCGCGGATTCAATCTATATGGGCGCTGCTTAACTGGTCTAGCATCCTCCTTCAATGGTATCCTCATAACTCCGAGGTCTCCAACTATTCCCTTCATCTCTGTGAACTTGGTGGGAAATAGGTCCTGATAGTCATGTAACAAATCGACAATCTGTCCGACTGTTTCATCGTTCCAATAGTCTCCAATAGAGGCAAACTTAGGTTCTGCGTCTGTGCTAATATTGATCTTTTTAATCTTGATAGGTTCGGTGATTGTTGGAATCTCTAACTGTGGTCCCCCAACATCGCAAGTCCCTTCTGACTCCGGAATGTTGGTGTTGTGAGGATCCTCATCCTCATCCTTATCTTCATTGTCTGGCTTTGCTGCGAAGTTATAGCACTCAAGCGCGTCTTGCAACTGGATGGCCCACCTAGGTTGAGCCTGCACTGAGATGGTACGGTCCTCGAATATCTTGATCTTGATTATGTCTAGGGCCTGAGCAACACTTGGATATTCTGATTCAAACGCGAAGGTAAGTAGGAAACTATTTGTCATAAGTGACCATGTGGTCGTCCCCTTGCGCAACTCGGTCTCTGTGTACCAGTTCCTTGGAACTGTGTCCAATGTGTGAATGAATCTGTGAACCCATTCATCCTCGGGAATGTCCGACCAGTTCTGTTCACATGTCTGAATGTGTGCCCTGGGGTCAGTTTCGCCTGTGTACTTCTGCTGGACATACTCTTTGTCAACAGAAAATATGATCGCCATCAGTATTTTAATATCATCCCATGATGCGATATTCTCTTTATGCGCATACCACCATCTTGCAGGTGTGGCTTGTACTGCAAGGTCCATAGCTGTGATCCTTTGCTCGTAAGGAATCTGTTGCTCAAACTGCTCAAGGAATTCCTAAATATCTGTTAGACCATGATATGATGGAATCTCAGTGATCTCTGCGCCAATCCATCGTAGTGACTTACTCATAAACGCACATCTACGCGCTGAGACTTCGTAAATTCTGTTCTGCCAGTTCTCTAGACCAATATCGGAATCCGATGCGCATGAGCTATCGCATTGCCAAGTAATATTCTCTTTTGCGGTTGGATTGATGTAGTCATTCTGGTTCACAGTCATCTGGTAGAGACTATCCATGTTATGTGCCTCCTCCTCTGCTCGGATAGGTTCAATGTATCTAGGACCCTGGTGAGGATCCAGTGGCGCGATGACCCGGATCTGTGCATCCTCAAAGGTCATTTGTCTTCTATTTAGGTCGATGACAGCCTTGCTACCGATCGCCCAATCGATCCTTAATAATGCTGGATATGGTCGACTGTCGCCAATGATTTCTATAACCTCGAAGTCCGCAAAAGTACGAACTCCGTCAATGTCAACTGGAACCTACGGCAGTCGACCCAATGGTGATACTCACTGTTGGTTAGCTAATCTCAGGTGGATAGGCGATCTGACTAACTGAGGGCTACCCATCTGTTCCCATGTCTGCTTTGTTAGAACATTCACCTCTGATCCTAGATCTAAGACGACTTCATCCATTTCGAATTCTCCAATCTGTGCTGTGACTTTCATCTCTCTTCCGGTCCTTGTATGTCCTGTAATATTATGAACAACGCGGTGTGCACTGCCCGAGAGAGAAGGTTGCTGACACTGATCTATGATGCGCTGTAGCTCGCCGATAGCTTTTTCATTTCTCAAGAGCTTCAAGCAACTGTGCAGGAAGGATTGTATACTTCCTATCGATTCATCCTCGTCGCATCTTCCCGATGTAGTATACTGTGGTATATGTTCTGGGCTATCGCCACAAGGTGCTTGCTGCGGTACGCCCCTAGAAGGAGGTACCTGTGATCCTGATTGTGTAGGTTCATCAAAGGAAGCCTTGGCTTCATGAAATGTCTCTTTATTCTTCTGTAGGTCGAGTGTTGTTGCTTTACCAGGAGCTCTGTGCACCCACTCCTGACTTGTGTTCTTTTCGGTCTCCTACGATGTCCCACTGGTGGAAACACCACTATGAGTCACAATATTGACTCTTGGTTCTGGTTCTTCCTGCTCAGCAACAATAAGCTGGATGTTCTGGTGTACTGCTGGCTTAGGATCTTTGATCTTAGCTATCAAGGTAGGACACTCCTCTATGGTATGATCATAAGATTTACAGTAATTACAAGTAGTAGTGGGGCTCTAGCAGTCCCTAGCATAGTGTCCTAAAATTCCGCAGTTATAACAAGTGATTGGTCTGCGACCACGGCCAAAACCCTCTCCTCTGCCGAAGCCTTCTCCTCTTGCAAAGCCTCCTCCATGGCCTCGTCCTCTGAATCCTCCTCCCTGGCCACCATAAGTCGGATCAGGTTGTGGTCCTACTGCTGGACCCTGTGTTTCTGACTGGACTCTGTATACGTCATGTTTTCTATCTAACATGAGATCATAGGCTCGGCAATTCTGTTCATCATGTCCGATAGAGCTGCAGAAGACACAGTATAGGTTCTTAGGTGTCTGTACATACTTCTGAAGCAAAGGGCATTGCTGAGGCGGATGTCCTTGTGTTTTGCATATTTCACACCATGGCCGTTGCGTTCGTGGTAAGGGGTTAGGAGCCCCTGACGCTAAAGATTCTGCAAAGACTGGACAGTTGTCTTTAGTATGACCCTGTGCTCTACATCGTAAGCACCATATGTCTTGCATAACCTCTTTTCCTTTCTTAAGTTCGTGTATCTGTAATGTGAGATTGGCCAACTAGTTCTGTAGAGTTGTCATGCCTTCACTGGTTTCTGCTAAAGGTGAACCTTCTAGCTTCATCGCCATATCCAACGCGTCATCCTGTGTCTGGAGTTTCTGCTGCATTAGTGGCACTCTGATGTGAGGGAGCAGCGCTGCAATAAACATTCCTTATGCTGCTCCGGCGCAAACTCAAAACTTACTTGGTCTATAAGAGCTTTGAATTTCTGGTCAAAGTCCCATACTAATTCTGATGGTAGCTGCTTAATATCCTTGAGCTCTGTAATGCACTGAGATTCAGACTTAGGTTTCTTGAACTCTTTAATCATGGCGTTCTTGACTTGGGCAAGCGTCTTGGGTACTGTGGTATACTTTATGTACCATGTTAAAGCTCGATCTCTGAGTGTAGTGACCAACTGTACAAGTTTAAGGTTATCATCGTTGATTGTTTTAATGGTCCACATGGCTTCACATAGTGTAGAAGGAGCAAGTCGACATAAGTCGACTTGAACGAAGACCGACTTAATCGATCAGCCGACTAAGTCGAGAGACCGACTACGTCGGCCGGCTGAGTAAACACAGTAGTTAGTCTGTTAACTAATAGTCGTGTCGGTTCGGTGAACCGACAGGTAGTTATGATTGTAACTGTTTGTAAACATGTATATTAGGCTGTTGAGCCACACAAGAACACAGTTTAGTTCTTGGCTTTGTATGATCTATTGAGAATAATATAATCTGTTCTTGTTATCAGTTCTTATCTCTTGCATCTGTGTATATTTCTGTATATTTTATGTATTAGTGGTAACCTTATGTGATCTCAGGGATTACAACATTGGTTCCGTTGCTGGTAGTACATAACTGGAATATATGCTCACATATGATACCAGAGCAGGAGATTAAGGACTGGTGGGAGCGAAAAATTGCTAACTATCTACAAAATTACGCAAGGAGGAACAGATTGACAGTCGCAGAAGCAAAAGCCAGATTTTTCACTGAAACTCACGAAAAATTTGTCGAATCCGTGCCACATCTACTGAAGTAGCTTTTGGATGAGAAAACCGGACGAGACTAAAGAAGCACAGTTACTCCAGAAACTGATCCGAGGAGGACGTACGAATCTCTCGGAGTGGTTCGAAAAGATAGCCGACGACTTCTGTGAGGAACAAGCAGTCGAAGATAGGACTTCTGTGGAAACTGTTCGACAGAAATTTTTCACAGAACTTACTGATCAATTCTTGTGTTCCTTACCGGCTTTATTGTTTAAGTTTCTCATAGAGAAAGGCGCAGGGCACATTGTCGAACCTCGACCTCTATTACATGCACCACCCTCAAACACTAACTGGGCGGAGAAGCAGAAGCAGTGGGAAAAATTCATTGCTGAAAGGGAGTGGGAATACTTCCTGAGTAAGTAGACACTATCCGGGCTTTCTAAAAAGCGTCGGGTAGGCTATGGGGGGGTAGCTGGTCGTGTGTCGGACCTCGAGCATAGTGGATCCTAGTCGACCAGAGTCGTCGTCGCCAGTAATGCATCATTGACCGAAGAGGAACTGAAGGCATAGTATTGTACTACAGTATGTCGGACATTAAGAGAATCGAAAGGGATGAAAGACAGAAGAAAAGGGAAGCCAGACGAGAAAGGGCCGCAGAGCTGCAGCAAAACCCTAGGGAGACCGACCATGTTGAAGTATCGCCAGAGTCGGGTCATGACCGACGCAGAGAAGGCGAAGAAGAAGAAGCGGCGTCCCCTGCAGATGATTGAATGTGGATAGAGCAGCCAGAAGCTCTCCAACTAATTGTTCCCGACGAAGGAGTAACCCTTTCCACAGTAAGTCCACGTACCAGAATACAAACTATTATTGAAGATGACCTTCGACTAAGAGCTGGTGACATTACACTCTGGAGCCGACTAGGCAATGAACCATACCCGGGTCGACATCTCGTCATACGTCGACTGATCGAAG
>LPNX010499842.1:0-25124 GCA_001517045.1 Pseudotsuga menziesii | reverse complement strand
GCAATGGCAGAGAAGATGTCGGTACTCTCAAATCTTACTACTCTGACTATCGACATTCAGAAAGCCTTGCAGACATGGACGGACTTTCAACACCAGCTTGCTATCACAGCACCAGCAATAGTCGAAGTCTGTGTACAGAGAAGACCAACTATTCGCTTGCACAGCCCACCTTAGTAGCAGTCTCCTTTTTGCAAATCTAATTCTTGTACTTCTAGTCTATTTTGTTTTTACCTCCCTCTTTCTTCGGGACGAAGAAATGTTTTGTTTGTGGGGGAGATGTAGAAGGAGTAAGTCGACATAAGTCGACTTGAACGAAGACCGACTTAATCGATCAGCCGACTACGTCGGCCAACTGAGTAAACACAGTAGTTAGTCTGTTAACTAATAGTCATGTCGGTTCGGTGAACCGACAGGTAGTTATGATTGTAATTGTTTGTAAACATGTATATTAGGCTGTTGAGCCACACAAGAACACAGTTCAGTTCTTGGCTTTGTATGATCTATTGAGAATAATATAATCTGTTCTTGTTATCAGTTCTTATCTCTTGCATCTGTGTATATTTCTGTATATTTTATGTATTAGTGGTAACCTTATGTGATCTCAGGGATTACAACACATAGAAACCAATGTTGTTCCGGGTCCTCTGCTCCTGTACCCTTAAAGGTAGGTAGCTTGATATCATCTCCCATTCTATTTCTCTGCGGTGGGTTCTGATTGACTGGATTAATACCACTCAGTGGTGTAGGTGAAGGTGGAGTAGCAGTAGTAGGTACTGTCTGTGAGCTACTGGATGGAGTACCTACGGGATTACTCTAAGTCCCGGTCTGTTTCTGTGGGGTATAGGGCTGGTAAGGGATACCCCCCTCTGGTTCTTCTGTGGTACTAGGACTTGGTTGTTTAATATTGTCTGAACTATCTCCAAATACAGGAGAGCCAAAAGCTACTTTATATTTCTTGCCACTACGTGTGCGTCCAATGTCATCAAAATCAATTTCAAACTCTTGTGACATTACTATCTTTACTTATTCATCTGAAATCATGATTACTCCTTTTTCATGTAGCAGCATCTTAATGGACAAGTTTAGAGACTTTAGGTACTTACCACGATATCCTTTGAAGAAGTACCGCTCAGCCTCGCTGAAGCTTTTTCTCTGGTCAACTGCAAATTCTGTGACGAAGCCTCCTAGCACACTCGCAAGCCAGAAGTCCACTGCTCTCGTAATGGGATTGTCGAGTCTCTGTACGGTCTGAATCAGCTCCGGTGTCCAGAAAATGTTTCTTTTCTTCTTGAATATGTTCCTATCTGTCAACTTTGATAACCAGTCGTAAAGCTCGTTTCCATAGGTTGCAAAAAATATAGCGTGTATATCTGAAGCGATATGCTTTTGTAACCAGTCCTCTGTGCTCAGTTTGGGGCTCTGATTTTCTTTCTGGGAAAACTCCCTTAGGTTTGAATCCAGGCACTGGTGAAACTCTTCTCTGGTGGGATGCCAATAGAACATTAGCGCTCAGTTGTTCAAAACTGGCAACGGAACCATTTGTTGGTTGCTATGGGCAGACTCGAGTTTACTATAACCAACCAACAACACCCCTAGATCACTGGCCCTTTCAGCGATAGACCGCAAAGCGGCCTGAAGTCTCACCCGAAGTGACTCTAATGGGTTGGCCAAGGACTCAAGTGTCTTGGACCAGGTTATGTGGCGATCCTACTAGTGGCTCGCAGTTCCCCTAGCTACGAGGTCTCTCTCTACGCGTCGCACGATCTCCTCGTCTCGCAGCTCTTCTAGCCACAAGATATTCCTTTCTTCCGTCGCGCAGTCCCTTTCTGTGGCGCGCACTTTCCCCGACTTGCGATATCTCCGACCTTATCGCATCGCCGCGCACTGTGCGACACGCAGCTCCTGCCCAACGCTAAGTCCCCAACCTACGGTATCGCGCACCATAGCTCCTCTGCCAATGCGGTATCACCTCTCTGTGATATCCTACCTCCTCGGTTTAGCGCACTTAGCGTTGCTCGTGTCGACGTGCAATACTTAACATACAAGACTCTTCGATACTGCAATAGTGACTGTTTCACGCAAAGCATAAATGAACCATATACAGCATGCCAAAGACTTTAACTTATGTTTACCCTTCTATATTGCTATGAACTGATTAACACATTCATTCGTTAAACTGTAAACAAATTCCATGAACTGACTGAGAAATGCATAAGTAAACACAACAAGTAAACCAATCACATAACACTTGATTTTAACGTGGTTCACCTCCAGGATGGAAGTTACGTCCATAGAACTGTGTTTTTATTATAGCTCAGGGGAAGGTAAAACACAGTTCTGCTGCACCGCATATGCAGCTTAAGATCTTCTCTCTTAGATCTCTTTTCTCTTCTATATTGCTCTCCTACAATATACTCTTCCCTCTCTGTTGATCCCTGTGGATCGTTACATGCATATTCTATAAGCCAGCTACTGGTTACCGTAAGATTGCTACCGCTAATAACAGAACCAGAGCTAGGCTTTTACAACAGTCTAAAGTTCTGCCACAACACTACTAACAGCTGAATGAACCAACTAACTAACTGACCAACCAACCAACCCACCAACCAACCCTTTTACAATACAAAATATATCCCTTTATAGGCAGCCCGAAGGTCTCGCCATTACAACACTGTGGGCCTGTCCCAACAGTAATCCAAAAACCCTAACTAGTGACAGTCGGCCATATTTGTACTTGAGGTAGCCGCTTTCCGTAACACCACAGCTCTCTGCAGTCTTCCATGCTTCCCGGCACTGATCATGGGTACTATGCACCGCTTCGCTTTTCTGTCCTTCGCCTTCAATGCTTTAGCCTCGTTGCTCCTTCTCCTTTATGAGGGTCATTGAGCCCTCCTGTCTTCCACCGCTGCCTTCAATGTAGTGGTTGAGCTCTCTCTTCTTGGCCGCTCAGGTACCATTGCCTTTCTTGACTTTTCTATCTTAAAAGTCATGGTTTCCGACTCTGCTCTCCAGCTGGAAACGTGCTACAACGTCGTAGCTCTGTCTTAAGTTCTTTCCGCCAAAACTTATCTTTCCGCTAAAACTAGCAGCTTCTTCTGTAGCTGCGGGACCCTGCTCCAACACAAGGCAAAATGATCCGTGAAAAATTTGAAAGTCCTTCCCAACAAATAGTCATGAAACTTCTGTAATGAATAGATCATGGATAATCCTTCCCTTTTAGTGGTAGTGTAGTTATTCTCTTCTTGTGACAATTGTTTTTGGCAAACAAAATGATCCATCTCTCCTTCCCTAGGTTTAGCCATAACAACACCAAAGGAAATCCTCGATCCATCAACATGAATATAAAATTTATTTTTCCAATATGGAAAATCAATAATTGGATCGTTTTTCATTCTATATTTAAGCTCATTGAATGCATGCTCACAGTATTAGGTCCATTGGAAAATATTGGTCTTCTTCAATAACTTCTCTGAAGGAATGGTAATATACACATAACTATGGATGAAACTTTTGTAATACCCTGTGTGACCCTAGGTTGATCACATCTGCTTTATTGTCCTTGGTGCCTATAGTTTTACATAACAACAATTTTAGTAGGGTCAACCAACACTCCATCTTTGCAAACAATATGTCCCAACAGATTTCCATAGGGAACACAAAATATACATTTTCTCATGTTTAATGAAATCCCCTTCTATTTGCAATGGTCAAACATAAGCCCTAAGGAGCGCAACATGGTCCTTTAGAAGACTATAAATTGTTTTGTCATCCATATATACTTCTGAGAATTTATGCAAAAATTCACGGAAGGTATCTCTCACTATCCTTCAAAAGACAACTGGTGCATTCTTCAGTCCAAATATAATAACATTGTAGGAGAATGACCCCCACCCAGTGATAAGTGTAGTCTTCTTCTTATCTTCTTCTACAACTCAGACCTGATGATATCATGAAAATCCATATGTGAAAGAATAGGTTTCATTCCCCGCTACTTGATTTATCACCTCATCGTTGAAGGGCATTGGAAAGGGGGCATGTACACAAGCAAAATTTAGACTACGGTAATCCACACAAACACACATGTCTTATGTATCTTTCTCACTATGAATCAATCCATTCTAACTCACCTACTGGGAAAATCAATCCTGCATTCAGCATCCAGTCACTTTTCTTCTTTACTTTCTATTTGATCCATGAGTTTAGTAGGAATGGCTAGTGCTTGATCAGTTTTGCATGTGGATTTAATGCAATTTTCATTTCCCCCATTTCTCCTTGAATTCCTTTTAGGTCTATAATTTTTTTGGGAAGCAGATCTTCATATTCTTTACGAAGGGAGTTAATTTCAAAACTTTTTGGTCATCCCAATAATTGCCAATTGCAACCATATTCGATTTGTCTTTGGAACAATATTGAATTTCTTGAGCTATAGGGGTTTCATATAAATTATTTTGGTGTCGTTTGTAAAAACGAACTTCGCGACTGTCTTCTTATTCCTAGAAGTTGAGGTGTCACAACTATTCTAATTCATCATTTTTTCTCTCTTCCTGCTTTACCTTGGCGCAATATAGAGGTTTCTTATGCTCTGAAAGAGTTAGGTGGAACTATGCTATATATTGGTCTTCAAGATAGATGTAGGTGGAGCTTACCTTTTGCAACCCGTCGGTAAATATTTGCACTTCAATGCTTTCGTTACTATGTCACTTGTGGTAGAGAAAAAGAAATATTGGCATAATTTTTCTCACAACGTCTTCTAGCAGTTTATTTTCCTCCTTGTTTATTCATGGAGATACCAAGCCTTTAGAATAGGACCAATATCATAAAAGCATTAGTGAACCCAAAATTGTGGTTTCAAGCCTCCTAATTCCCACTATTGCTCACACAATTCGATGTGTTGATAAGGGTTGGAATCTCCCATGTAGACTTCTTTAATCATATTAACATGCAGGGATGGTTTGAATCTAATCATCAGAGTGAGCTACATGGTATCTTAATCAGGCAAGTCATCTTTGTGTGTTTCCCTCCATCTTGCGAGAGTCCCCTAAGTGTTGTGTCCAACACATCCATTCAATATTCCTCCTATACTAAGGACTCTATTTCTTGTAGAAACATATCCAACCCATTGGTTCGATCATATGTTGACGCATTACTGAAGGCTATGTCAATTCATCTAATCGATTTTATCATTGCACAATGTCTATATAATAGCTTATGGCACCTATTCTGCTAGTTATCGCAGGAATTGTTTGAATCTGAGTCAAAAGGATGGATGCTCTTCATGTGGTTCATAATTTACGAAGTTTTTATTTCTTCTTGCATGATCTTCCCATTTTGTGATAAGTTGTAGGAATTCTTTTATTGTATGAGTGTTTGTGTGACAATAGGTACACCATGGTCTTTTAGGAAAAGTGAAATCATGATCCAAATGACCAATTTCATTACAGTTGTAGCATCGTAGCGGTCTTGTGATGCCACCTCCCCATCCAGCTATGAAACCTCCTCTTTCATCTCTGAATCATCCTCCTCTTTCGGCTTCAAAGCAGGCCTCTACTTCCATCTCCTCCCATCCCCTGGGGTTGATCTGCAACTCAGAATATAGATCAGTCCAATCTCTTTTTGAGGAATTTAGTGCTCTACATTTCTTAGCACTGTGTATCATGGACCCACATAACTCACAATAGACTATATTAGGTATTGAGGAATACTTCTAATACATAGGGAAAAATCGAGGTGGATGATTGAATGATCTACAAGTTTCACAGTAGTCATTAGGTGAACCTGTTGGTGATTATGGTGAGTGAGGCATGCACTGTTGGATCTCTCATCCAATTATTCCAACAACACTCTCCTCACTCGCCTAGGGGAGCATGACAAGTATGTTGAGCAAATAAGGATTTGCCAAAATATGCCTCTACATAATCCTACTCGCCACTACAAGGAATAAATATATCGTATACCTACTTCAATGTTTGTATCCTCCAAAACATGTTTCATAAAAATAAATACGATTTATAAATTGTAGTCATATTTTGTAACATACCCATATAACCTACCAAAAACATAATAACATAATAACATAATAATAATAATAATAAAACTTTTCTTTTTCTTTATATATACATATATGTCCTTAGTCATAACCTTGTATTCCTCTGTCACACATTCAACATAACAACAATACACGGGATTCTTAAAGACACATTCCAGGTTTTTATCCTAAATTCTTTAACTTAATTGAAATCAAACTTAAGTTTAAAATCCTTTTCGCAACAGGCCTTCCGCAACAGACCTTTCCCTAACAGGCTTTCCGCGACTTTACTTTTGCAATACGGATTGCGGAAAACCCTTGAAATCTTCATGATTTTGAATTTTGTTCTTCACTTTCTGCAATGCGGATTGCGGAAAACCCTTAACTTCTTCACAGTTTAACTTTTGCTTTCTGCCTTCCGCTATGTAGATTGCGACTTACAGAGAATGCTTAGATTCTTTGGAATTTAACTCCCACTTTCTGCTTCCACAATGCGGGTTGTGGGTTGTAAAAACCCTTAGATTCTTTATAACTTTAACTTCTTCCTTCTGCCTTCTGCAATGCAGTTTGCGGATTGCAGAAAATATTACACTTTCCACAACTTAACTCCCGCTTTCCACTTTCCGCAATGCGGGTTGCGGGTTGTGGAGAACACTTAATTTTTTTACGAGTTTTACTTCCTCTTTTTGCTTTCTGCAATGCGGATTGCAGGTTGTGGAGAATCCTTAAATTCTTTATGATTTTTACTTCCGATTTCTGCAATGCGGATTGCGGGTTGAGGAGAATCATTAAATTCTTTATAACTTAACTTCCGCTTTCCACTTCCACAATGTGGATTGTGGGTTACGAAAGTACTTGGTTTTTAAGATATTTAGGCCTTCGCAGGCCTTATGGCACTGGAATTTTACTTAGCTTTTCCTGATTTTTTCTTGGGTAAAACCAAGGGATTAACAAACTCCGTTTACCTGGCCTCCTTAGGTAGAGTTCGCTGCTAAAAGCAAGTTCAGGTTTGGGGATTCTATGGTGTTTTTCAACAGCTGGTTCCTCATGAAGACTTGAGTAGAAAAATTATTCTTTCACGGCTTCATAATCAGTTTAAGGTTAACAGTATTAAAAAGGAACTTCCCTAGGATTGGAAGGGATTTAAATCCAGGATGATCAATTTAATCTTCCCTATAGGGGGCCCCTTACATCTGAGGTTTCATAGTGAAGTCATAAAGCACTTAAGTAAAATTCTTGCGGAAAATAATATTGTACCAATATAAACCACATACCCAAATGTGGATCACAGTCATTCAAAAACAGAGCATGAGTTATGTTGATCCCAGATTTGTCATCATTCTTGGCAGTTAAATTACTCATTTAAACATATGTTTTGTCATCTTTTTGCATATATTCTGTCACGCAGATCACTATTCAGCCCCAGGTATGAACGAATTTAAGGTTTATGTAAAATCTGTTTATTATTATCATTTTACGATTTTATTGATTAAAATTGACATTGTTTGAAGCGTATTTGATATATTAATTTATGTGTATACTTTTTTTGCAGGTTATATAGTCTTTTTGGATGAATTAACAAGAAACACGCATTTAGCTAGCCATGCGCACAGCACATCCAGCTCATCATCCAGCTCGCTGCGCGATATTTGTTGGCAGGTTTCCAGGCATTTGAATGTTGTTAATCCAGACCTTAGTCCTTATCGCACCAGCAAATGGACATTGCATTTCATCCTATATATGCACACAACATCTCCAGGTCAAAGTCCAGAATATCGTTCAGTTCGTCGAACCAAGCGCGCGCTGTTGAGAATTGATTTCAGGAATTAAGATGTTGGAACAGTCTGCAAACTGTTTACTGTCCACGTATCTGGGTAATGAAGATCGCATTCTAGATGATCCACTATCCTGTAGCCTCCTTTGTTTGACACCATATCACCAGTCCACGTGTTTGAATGATGGAATGGCTTGCGTTCTAGAAGGCTCGCCCGTGTACGCTGTCTCTGCTTGCCACCACTCCATCAGCTGCGTTGAAGAAGGATCCATATGTCATACCAACCACGCTGAAGATAACCATTCGCGCTGAAGAAGGGAGAACAAGTGTGCGTTGGCATTTGATCAGTTAAATGGTCATAATGGTTGACTAAATTTAGAGAGCATTCGACCACTAAAGGGTTGACCTGCTCACCTTTGTAAACAATATATATATATATATATATATCAGCCTCCACGTAAGTGCTTAGTTAGTTCTTTAGTTTTTTTTGGCATATAATCAATCTTAAAAACTCAGTAATAATGTTTCAAAGTTTAATATAAAGTACATATTTGCTGCGTTCATGATCATGTTCGTGTAAGCATTTAAGAAGCTTCACCTCTGATTACTGAGAGGGCCCCTCATCAACCAGTGGCAAGTTCATTCTTGTGTATTTTTCGTTAACTCTTTCTTTGAAATTAGTGTAGTTTATTTATAATTCGTTGGTGTGATTCGATTTTCTGCAATCTGTTCATGTTATCGTTTCCTGTAGGGTAGACTTTATTTCAATGTTGTGTTTTTATTTCATAGATTAAAAGACCGGTCGTGCACTTAGTTTTGCTTTCAATTTCCTTTTTCAAGTCATTTCAACTTACTGTTCAGTCTCATATTAACAAATACATAGGGTAGATTGTTTGGATATCTTAGAATCAGGTTACAGTAGGTTCAGTTTCGTTTCCTTTTGTTTTGTTTTAAATTTATTTGAGTTATATTTCAATTTGTTTAATGATGCATTAGATAATAATCTTCCGTATAATGGTGAGTTAGTTTAAGCTATTTTTCCGTTGAATTTGGTTAGTAAGTAGGTTCATTTACTGTTCCTTATGCATTGCATCTTCACATGCATAAAATCAGCTGATAAGTAGATCATTTAGGCTATTTTATATTGTTTTCTTTATATAGACTGTCATTCAAACAGTCTGTTCAACTTGTCATTCTGACCTTCCTTCCAGTCTGTTTTCCAGTTCGTCATTCAGCCCTTAGTATTCTTAATTCATTCTAAGCTTGTTTAAAGCTCTGTTTCTTTAGCCCTAGGATTCTGTTTTGACTGTGGTAGTTAGATAATAGTCGTGTTTATCATTATGTCCTTAGGTTAGACTATTTAAAGTGTGACTAAGTTTCATTCCCCTCTTTTACATGTTTTGAGTTGTGTTTTGTGATTTTGTTTCTTTTGTTTTTAATTTCTCTGTCAAGTGCTGTTGTAATGTTTTATAATTATATATTTGGTTTGGTTTGATTTATTCTTCTGTGTATATAATTTAGGGTTAGAAGTGTTAATTTCTAGTGAAGTATACTAGTACCTTGCAAATTGATCATAGAAGTAGGACCTGTTCCTTTCACCGTGTGATTATTAAAGAGATGTGTAGAATAGAATCTTAAGTTATCTTTATTAAGTTTTCTACTTGCTTCATAATTAAATCTTCTTTATTAAGTTTTCTACTTGTTTCTTTCATTAAGATCTGTTACTTGTTTATAAGCTAGAGTTTCCTTTCATTTGAATTGGTTATTTATGAAAGTAATCTTCAAAAATAAGGCTTGATCCTTGTATAGTTAGTTTCTGAATTAGTTTATAAAGCTTTCTAATTCATAGATTAAGAAGTAGGATAATTGATTACTAGAAAGTTTACTTTCTTTAGTATTGTTTATATCCTTGCTTTTTAGTATTTGTTTATAGAGTAGAGTAGTATAGCTTGATATTGCTCTCGTCTAGTATTTTGTTCCAGTCTAATTATCTTAGTAAGTTGAACTTATAGGAGCTTGACAAGGTTTTTTATTTTGAAATATCTTTCAATCTTTTGTTTGTTAAAATATTTCCACGACACCATAGGAACCCCTCTACCTTCGCATATACTTTGTGTCAACTCTAAGTTTACCAACCCCGGTCGATAATTAAATATTAGGTGAATTAATCAAGATGATATTTTACCCAACATTTTGGCGTCGTTGCTAGGGAGTTGTTCTGTAAGGTAGAATAAGTAGAATTACCTTATGAAGTTTAGCAATAGGCTGGTGGCGGGGGAGCGGTAAGACAAGAGGTAAGAACCTGCGCATCTATTATAATAGGCGCCCCCAAAACTAGCAGTAGTAGTAGTGTTGTAGGTTTTCTTTCCAGTTTAGTTTTTCATGAACAAACCTAGAAATTCAAAATGTAGATACTAAAACTAGTTTCCTCACACCCATTTCCTTTCAGTATTTTGTTTCTTTCTTTTATGCATAGAGTTAGTGAGAGTGTGTGACTTATTTTACAATTAAATCACTTTGTGGTGTTGTAAGCACCACCCATCTTGCTAACAAACTCACAGGAACAATTGAAAGAGGAATCTCAAAATAACACATGAAGGAATACCTATGTTGTGGAAAGATATGGTAGGAGAGAAGGACGAAGAAGTTGTTACCTTTGAATTACCTATTAGAGATCCTGGAGGAGTGGCACAAATGCAGCGTGTTCCACTGTCCATTCTACCAAATTTTCAGGCACTAGAGGGTGAAGATCCCGATGAATTTTTATTTCAATTGGAAATACTTTGTAGAGGATATGATGTTCAAAATCTGAAAATTTTTCCTCTTACTTTGAAAGGAGCAACCCTCTGATCGTTTATGAGCCTAGGTGGGGATTGCATTCAAACTTGGGAAGACATGAAACATATATTCTTAAAACGATACTAAGATTATTGCATGGTCAAGGAGGAAATCTTCGAAATAGCCCAGGGAGAAGAAGAAATTTTAGAAAACTATGTCGAACGCTTTCAATACAACCTTCATAGATCAAAACTAAGATAGTTGGGGAAAGACACCTTGAAAAGACTTTTACTCAAAGGAATAAAAAATGAATATTTATAAATTTTAAGTCTGATGGGAACAGGTGTTGTATTTCAGTTACCATATGATGATGTTTGTGAATTATGTCGAAGGTATTCAAGAGGAAAATTCAAGGCTGATAAGAATATACCCTCTTCTCAGTTTTTGAAGTCTGTTGCAGAGATTGGAGTTACAAGAGCTGAGATTGGTGATTTATTTGAAATACTTGAATCTGACATTATCAGCTGTCTAAATTCACAAATGGATATTTTGCAGGGTGGGAAAAATGAGGAATTTGAAGAAACAGTTTGTCCTCTGTGCCAAAAGAAACATCTTGCAATATATTGTCCTTTGGGTAGTCTCACAATTTGTGGCATATGTGACTTGAAGCATTCCACAGATTGCTGCCCCTCCTCACCTAGGATGAAAGAAACATATCAAGGAGATATAGGAGCTGCATCAGATTTATTGCAACAGTCATGGAAACTGTGGCCTACATGTAGGGTTCATAGCTCCATCCCTCCATTTCCCCACTTTCATAATCAATCAGTGAATACTGTGACACCATGGCAGTTGTTGCAGCCTCGGCTTGAACCCTACCAACCTTGTTCACAAAGCCTTTATGGCCCATCTTATGATCATATGGATACTCTCTCTTACATTGCAACACTTCCTGTTCCTCTATAATCTCCACAAGATTTTCAACAATATCCTATTTCCTTGGCAGGATCAACTACACAAGCTAATCAACTGCACCTACCACAATCATGTTCCCATAAACCCCCTCTATGCCCTACATACATTCCTGTTCAATCCAGTTCACATTATAACAACAATAAAGCAGTACAGTATGCTTATAGTATTGAACTACAACATCTACCCAGCTTTCCTACATCACTACAAGAAATTCATACGAGATCTAGAGAGGTTATAGATTAAGGAGTTGTAGAAACTATGGAAGAAAAGGAATCTTTTACTTGGACTTACCCACAAGAAGATGAGATCAACATGGAATGTATCACATTTGATGAGGGACAAACACTAGAACCTGAATATTCCCCATCACCAAACGTAGATTCTTTATGCATTCTAGAGTTTGATGAAAGACCTCTTGGCCTGACAAGTGAAGAAGAGAAACCAAAATACAAGGATTATATTGAGATCCGGTTCCACGAGGTAACCGAGACACAATACCATTCTTTCCTTCAATGCTTCTTGCTGCTAAATCAAACAGGTTGGTTGGTTCTTCATATCCAGGTAATCACTGCAATAATTTTCTCATATGTGGATAAAGGTATATTTTTAATCTTGCTTCGAACTTGGTTACATTGGAAGAATTCATATACTTGAATATAATTGTTNGATATATATATATATATATATATATATATATATATATATTCAAATAAATAAGAGTCATTTCTAACATCTGACTACATTTATACAGGGGATTTGTTCCCATGATAACCCTATGGAATTTTTGTTATGAATAAATATGGATCATCTAATAAGTGGTGTTGCAGTTTG
The DNA here is from genome assembly GCA_001517045.1 of Pseudotsuga menziesii. Classification (NCBI taxonomy): domain Eukaryota; kingdom Viridiplantae; phylum Streptophyta; class Pinopsida; order Pinales; family Pinaceae; genus Pseudotsuga; species Pseudotsuga menziesii. The sequence goes on along the minus strand of LPNX010499842.1, from coordinate 12,741 downwards.
ATTACAAATACTTTATCTATATAAGCATCCCATGGAGTATTATCTGAAAAGGGAAGTGTTTTAAAAGACTCATAATATATCTTAACTCTTTCTTTTTGGTTACTATCAAAATTGAAGTTTATAGTGCAATTAAGGAATTCCTTGTATATCATCCTTAAGGATTTTTTCTACTTTTGGATGCTTGAGAAGCCATAATTTGTGTTATAGGAGGTTCCCCAACAACATGGCATCCGATTGCACTCTTACTACACACACTAGTAAGCATTGTAATATTGGATTTCCTGATGGAACTATGGATCAGTGAAGGGAAAATACTTCCTTGTGTTGTATGGGGAAGTTGCGAAGGAGTGCCATGGTTGTGATGACTAAGTGAAATCTCTATAGAGATCTTTATGAGTTTTCGCTAAGCATAGAGAGAAAAATGGGTTGTGGGTTGAGTGAGAGAAGCTTGTAGGTGTTTCCTTCACCCTGGTGGCCTCATAGACCAGCTTGGGGGTTGCCTCTAAGCATAAAGAATACATTTTGAACATAGTTCCTATGGTTAGGTGGAAAATTTCTCTTACACAACCAGTTGCTTGGATCTTCTTTGTTAAAGATAAGTATTCTATTTTGTATCTAGAGCGTTATGAATTTATTTATATGCATGAAATAATTATGTATGTAATTGCATGATATGTGTGCGTGGATCGATTTTATTCTGCTATGTGTGTTTATTTACATATATGCACATGCACCTTAGATGTTATAAATTCATAATTATGGTGATGGGGTGAAATTTAGAGTTCTCGATTTAGTTAATGTCCGCTCATGTTGGTTGGATTGAGGGATGGGGACATTATAATACATTTATTTCTAAGAAATGATAGATTATGCTCCATTTATCATTTCAATCATGAAAAGATATTGTAATGAAGGGGTATATTGGTAATAACCTAATATAAAGGTAGTTATTGTATTTGAAAATGAGGAAGGGGAATATTGGGAATTACCTAATATAAAGGTAGTTATTATACTGTCAAAATGAAGAATTTGAATACTAGTAGTAGTTGAATATGGTAATGTTAATTAATATAAAACAAGAATAAGGAGGAGAAGACTAGTGCGTATCTATAAAGATTGCAACATATTTATATTTGTGTACCATGAGGGGAAATGAGAGCAATTAAAATTAAACTCTATTAATAGAAGGGATAAAAGTGATAGCTACAAGATTAGAATCTAGTGCGAAAAGGGGAGAAATTTATAACTAGAAGAGTTAAACTTGAGTACCAAGAGGGGGAAATTTAGTAGCTGCAAACATTACACTCAAGTACCAAGTGGGGGAAACCGATAACTATAGGTTGAGTTGACTACATGGATGATTTCTTGTTTTGCAAATATCATGGTTAGATTATAGTACATTTCATGCTACAAATCAAGAACATGTAGAATAGTAAGTACATACCCTTTACCTACACACTACTATTAACTTGTTAGCAAATGCTTTTTGTTGATGATATTAATATTTAGCTATACACATTATTTAAGACTCAAAATTGGATGAAACTTGCTTATGCATGTTCGAATGTATACAAGGCATGTAATTTTATATGATATATGAAAATTGATCTCCTTCATTCCCACTAAGACATTTGGAATGAAGTAAAGTGATCCATCATGGAAATTTCTGAAAATGTTAAGGAAATACAATCACAGAAAAACCTTATGAAGTATTTTAATATGAAGGGGGTAGTGTATAGTGTTCCACCTTCTTATCCTTAATGTTGTATACTTGGTTGTATTTTCATCTAAGACTTTAGTGCTGGTTGGCCATATTAGTTTATCTTCAATAATAACACCCTTCATCTTATTACCAATGTAGAATTAATGTTCCATGATAGGAGCTAACTACTCCTCATGCATACATCACATTTATATGGCTAGTGATAAACTATGTTAGTAGTAGAAGTATCATGTGTATAGTCCTTGTGGTGTAGGTGGTGCATAATGTGTCTATATGGTCATTAATGCACATGTATGTGTTGTATGTTGGGTAGTCTAAAGATTTTACTACATATATTCAACTGAAACTATTTCTTATGGGATTTTCATGTTGGTATCTTAGTTACATCGAGTCCCACACTAACTTGGTCGGATTATGGGGTCCACCCAACTATGCAAATAAACCTTTTGTGGAAAATGCATGTTAGAGATGAGGGGTTCTAAGTCAAGAGGGCCCCTAGGTGGGCCCGTGGGATACTATGATGACCATGAGGGCCATGTCTAAGATTAGTGATTGTGGTTCAATGTCTACCTCTTTGATGTAGATATTATTGACTTGGAAAATCACCTTGCGATTCTTAAGGACATGGGAGTGTATATGATGAGTAAATTAGTAAATAAAAATGGAAAGGTCAAGGAAACATGATTTTTTATAAATATCAAGAAAGTAATATTGTGAATCATTATAAAGTGGGATTTGGAAAATGTCATGTAGAAAAGAAAAGTGACACTTCTTATTGAGAAATGACACTTGTTAAATAACTTATTGACATTTTTTAAGCATGTAAAAAAAATGTTAATGAGAATGGGACACTTGGGACACATGTTTCTCTTTGTAAAATGTTGTGCAGAAAAGAAAAGTAACACTTCTTAGTGGGAAATGACACTTTTAAAATAACTTAATGTCATTTGTTAACAACAATGGGACACTTGGGGCACAAGTGTCTCCTTGGAAAATTTGTAATATTAAATACGATTAGAAGAAAATCCATACCATGGTTGTCTAACCTTTTAATGCTAGACAAGGCTTGGCATGGAGCACCAATATGCTAAGAAATTATTTATATTTAAGGCTAAAATGCAAGAGAAAATTTGAGAAATAATACCCTAAACTTGTCCATGATTATACTAAAATTTAAAAAAGGAAAGAGGGATGTGGGTGAATCATGTTAGTTGTTGACTTAAACATTACTATGGATGACATGCTTTATTTCCTTCAGGCCACAAAAATACTTAAGTATTACATTGTGGGATGTGATTGGAAATGAGTGGAATATGACATGGAACTTGCTTATGCATGTTGGAAATTCTACAAGACATGTAATTCTAGATGATATGTGAAAGTTGATATCCTTATTTATTTTAAGGGATGCAGTTTCCCACTAAGACGTTTGGAATAAACTAAAGTGATCCATCGTAAAAAAAATTAGAAATGTTAAGGAAATACGAGCACAATTTTTTTGGGGGAAGAATTTTTATATAAAGGGGTAGTGTATAGTGCCCCACCTTCCTATCCTTGATGTTGTATACTTAGTTGTATTGTTATCCAAGCCTTTGGTGTTCATTGACCATATTAGTTGATCATCAATAATAAGACTTGTCATATTCCTAGAAATGTAGAATTAATGTTGCATCATAGGAGCTAACTACTCCTCATGCATGTGGCATAGTGACAGTCTATGTTAGTAGTATATGTATTATGTGTATAGTCATTGTGGCAAAAGTGGTGCATATGTGTCTATGTGGTGCTTAGTGTGCATGTATGCATTATGTGTTGGTTAGTATAAAGGGTTAAATTGGTAATGAGATTTATTATATATATTCAAGTAAAACTAATTCTCATGGGGTTTCATGTAGGTTACTTAGTTACATCAGGTCCCACACTAACATTGTCAGATGATGGGGTCCACCCAACTATGCAAATAAACCTTTTGTGGAAAATTCATGTTAGTGATGAGGGGTTCTACATCAAGAGTTCTCCTAGGTGGGTCTATGTGTATCCTATAATGAACTTTAGGCCCATGTCTAATATTAGTAATAATGGTTTAGTGTTTACCTCCTTAACCTATATGTTATTGACGTAGAAGCTCACTGTGGGATTATTCTCAAACTATTAAGTGTGTGGGGGTTGGATATGATGAATAAATTGATAAATAAAAGTGGAAAGGTCAAGAAAATATGATTTTAATAAAATATCACTTTAAAATATCAACAAAGTAATATTATGAATCATTTTAAAGTGGGATTGGAAAATGATGTGTAGAAAATAAAAGTGACGCTTTCTATTGAGATACGACACTTATTAAATAACTTAGTGTCATTTCTTTGTCATGTGAAAAAACTTAATGAGAATGGGACACATGTGCCTCCTTGGAAAATTAGTAATATTACATATGATTAGAAGAAAATCCATACCATGGGCTATACATTAAATACCAATATTTTAACAAATTAGTTTGTAGTGAGGAACACCAATATTTTAACAAATTAGTTTGTAAACGATTGGCATGGAACACCAATATTTTAACAAATTAGTTTGTAGTGAGGATAAAATGCAAGATAGTATTTGAGAAATAGTACCCTAAACTCTATCATGATTTTGCTAGAATTTTATAAAGGAAAGAGGGATGTGGGTTAAGCCTGTAGAGTGTTGACTTGAACATCACTATGGATGGCACGCCTTCTTTCCTTCAGTCCACAAACATATTTACGTTATTACATTATGGGATATCATTGGAAATGGGTGAATGACTTATGACAAGGGTGATGGCTCAGAACTTGTGCACATAGGGTACCTTGGAACTAGAGGTACAATGGTTGGAATTAAAATGAATACCCAACATGCATTTCTCCATTGAGAAACCTATATTGAGGGATTTTAAGTCAAATATCATCTTCTTCAGGGTGAAAACCATGTTCAATCTTCCATTTTGAATTTAAGTCATTCAAATGATGAAAATAAAATTTTGGGGTTTAGTAACAAGTTTTTTGTTAGTGAATGGTGATTACATTGTTTTCCTAAGTTCTTTAATTATTTTTGTATGTGTGTGTATGTATATGCATGTACATGCATGTTTGTGTGTGTAAATAAAAATGAGTTATTAGTTAGTTCTCATTTCTTCCAGTGGTGAAAATTGTGAGCTACAATCATATTCATTTCAACAATGTCTCTTATAATTGGAAATTATAGAATTTGTATGTAGTTAATGTGATGCAACAACTTCCATATTTTTTTGAATTGCTCCATTAGCTTATCAAGTGGAGCTCACATATTTATCATTGTTACCTAATGGATGGTAGTTTCCATAATAGAGGGTCAACATGTTTACCACAACATATACATATTCCTTACCATGTATTTCAAAATCTTGGATACAAACCATGGAATTAGTAAAAGCATGGTAATTGTGTGGCCAAATACCAATTTTACTATACAACCTTAATATTGGAGGGAATAAGAGACCTTTGAGAATATCTACTCTTGTAGCAATTTTGTCAATAATGCAATGTTATTTGTGCAATTCCATATTTTTTGTCTAACAAGTATCCATTAAGTTCTACACTTTTTATTGTTTCATCATGTTCTATTTTTTATAGCTTGATAATACTCATATTCTTTCTCAAACTTACAAGTTACACATAAAACTATACTTTGATGTAGGAGCACTTTAAGAATTTTTCTTAACAATTATGTACCTCAACATTTTATGATATCATTTTGAACTAGTTTTGAACCTAATTGGTTATTTTACTAAGACTTGTATATTTAATTATTTGTTCAAGGATTTTCTCTCATCTCTATTTATAGACACAATCTAAACATACTATAATTATGAGATTTTCTAGTTATTTATTTCTTATCATGTTTGTTCAAAATTTGACTAAAAATTTAGAAAAAAATGTTGGAATTGTAGATATAAGTTGTTGAAAATGCACAATGCACGTGCAACAAGGGTATTTGAGGGTGTTGAATTCATTTATATGGTCAAAAATAAAATTTAAACAATAACAAATTATGTTTTGACAAAAAATTATTTGATTGGATTTCAATGATGATAGCAAAAAAAAAAAACAAAAGGATAAAGTTTAGACTACTTACCATTTATATTATTAGCTTCCGCTCCACTACGAGTTCTCTCCCTTGATTCTTGTTCGTAAGAGATGTGCAAATTAGGTGGTTTGATCCACAAATTTTGACTCTTTACCTTTTGCATCTTTGGTGTTATGCATTTTGTTTAACAAATTCTATTGAGGAACAAATTATATATATCCTTCCGAGCTAATTAAAAGAGTGTAATGTATAAATTTGATTAAAATATTTTTATTCACCTTCCTCGATATTATACATTTCTTGCAAAAGAGACTAATTAATTCATGGAAAAAGTGATCGATGGCATTGATCCACTAAAGGAGGAACAACATAATGTGAAAATACCTAAATGCAAGTAGAAAACTAGGCATGACAAGTTACAAAATTCTAATATGTCAGTGGACCCAATAGAATCGCCACATTCCCTTAGGAGAGTGAGGCAAGCACCATTGGATCTCTCATCCAATAGCTCCAACAACACTCCCCTCACTCGCCTTGGGGAGCACGGTGAGTCTATCAGGGAAATAAGGATTGCCCAAATGTATCCCCACATAACCCTACTCATTTCTATGAGGAATGAAATTGTTGTATACCTAGTTCAATGTTTGTGTCCTCCAAAAGATGTTTTGTAAAAATATAAACCATTTGGAAATTGTATTCAAATTTAAGTGTGATTTTTAGAGTCAAAGTACCATTGGGTGAGTTAATAAAGTAGATATATTTTAGTTTTTTAGGGATTAATTGAGTGAGTTGGTAAGGAAAAAAGATTAAAAATTTATGGTCTTAACCAAATAAATTTAGTTTTAAATAATTGCAAACAAATGTAAAAATTTAAAATAAAAATCATGAAATGAAATGAATAAGAGCCATTTCATGGACACTTTGTTTAGTTGTTGAGGCTACCATTTTATCACATCAACGCATACTCTCGATTGGTTATCCATATAAATTGGGAGAAGAGTATAATTTTATATGTGTCTTATTGAAATGTATTCAAGTTGATTTGGATTTGAAAATAAGACTATATGACACTATCACAACATAGTTTATTTCGGTATACATCTCAAGGAAGTATTGAATTCATAAATCAATTATAATTGCTTCTTTGTATTTGTATTGGCTTGGAAATAGACCGCAACAATCAAAACTCACACACACATGCACGCGCACGCACACATGCACACATGCACACACACACACACACACACACACACACACACACACACACACACACACACCATGGCCGTTTCTTAGCCTTGAGATATTCAATTCAGTTGGTACCGGTGTGCAAAGGAGTTTAACAGACTAAAGAATTCCCAATGACAGAGTATTTGCAAAGTTTTGGATTTTAATGGATTGGTTACTATTGTGTTGTTAGAAGGTTGCTATGTGCAGGTCACACTATAGACCAAGTCATACATCTAATGCTAAATGATGTTAAGGTAATTTACACTCATAGCCACAAAACAAAGAGAAAAATATATCTTTATATAAGACTCAAAAGAAAGGCTACAAGTAAATTTTGTATGGTATCTATGTTGGTGAAACATGTGGGTTATACATCCTTCATTTACGGATCTTAGATGACATGTCAAATTTGAGATACATTATGAAATGCTAAAATCTTTGCTCATAAGCAATCAAGACAAAACCATATTCATTAATTCTATTTAATCATCTTCGTGACTAAAATTATATCATTTACATATTTGATAAATCAAACTCCATAATTTGATAATATCAACTCTTAGATGAAGAAACATCTCCATTAAACCTTAGATCTCAAACTTCACAATCCTAATTTAATAATGCTTAAATTTTAAGTTAATGATTGAACATTTCCATTAACCCCTTAAATATCAAAATTCACAATCGTAAGATACTTGCATCCACACAAAATTCAATTTTCACCATCTGTTATTGTAATTATGATTTCTTATGTAGATGATAGCCTTATTCCTAAGAAAGGATATTTTATGTTGCATTTATCATTTTGGTCATGAAAAGTTATTGTAATGAAGGGGAAATCTCTAGTGATTACCTAATATAAAGGTAGTTATTGGATTGAAAAACTAGAATGGGGAAGCTAGTGGCTAAATATGATAAAGGTAATTAATATAACAAAAGAAAAAGAAGGAGAAAACTAGCCATTATAAAAATTATGATTGTATTTGACTCGTTCTAGTTGAAACCCCTCTAAAAGAGACACAATCTCAAATAATGAGGTATAATTACACTTGTGTACCATGAGAGGAAAAATGGGTAGCTATGAGAGTTAAGTTGGGAGAAAAGTTGTAGCTATGAGAGTTAGAGTTTAGTACCAAAAGGGAGGAAATTGATAGATGAGAGAGCTATACTTGAGTACCAAGAGGGGAAAACTAGTAGCTGTAAGAGTTACACTTAAGTACCAAGTGGGGGAATCGATGGCTACAAGTGGAGTTGACTATATGCATTATTGCTTGTGTTTTCACATATGATGCTTAGATTGTAGAAAATATCATCCTACAACTCAAGAACATGTAGTGCTAGTAACTACATACTCCTCACCTGCACACTACTATTACCTTATTAGTAACTGCATTTTGTTGATGATATTAATGTTGACCTATACACATTATTTTAGACTCAAAATTGGATGAAACTTACTTATGCATGTTGGAAGGTATAAAAGAGATGTAATTCTAGATGATATGTGAAAATTGGGCTCTTTCATTATTTTAAGGGATGCAACTTCAAACATTTGGAATGAAGTAAAGCGATCTAATGTGGAAATTTTAAAAAGGTTAAGGAAATACAAGCACAACCAAAAATTTGGGAATAAATTTAATATGAAAGGGATAGTGTATAGTGCCCCACATTCTTGTCCTTCATGTTGTATACTTGGTTGTATTGTCACCCAAGTCTTTGGTGTTTATTAACAATATTAGTTGAAATTCAATAATAAGATTTGTCATATTATTACCAATGCAGAATTGATGTTGCATGATAGGAGCTAACTACTCCTCATGCATACATCACATGTATATGTCATAGTGATAATCTATGTTAGTAGTAGATGTATCATGTGTATAGTACTTGTGGCATTGGTGGTGCATAATGTGTCTATTTGGTGCTTAGTGCACATGTATGTGTTGTGTATTGGGGTAGTATAAAGAGTTACAATAGTCATGTAATTTAATATATATATTCAACTAACACTAATTCTTGTGGGGTTTTCATGTAGGTTTATTAGTTACATTCAGTACCATATTAACATGGTCAGATGACACTCCAGTCCACCCAACTATGCAAGTAAACCTTTTGTGGAAAATGCATGTTAGAAATGAGGGGTTATAAGTCAAGAGTGCTCCTAAGTGGGCCCATGTGACTCCTATGATGACCTTTAGGTCCATGTCTAAGGTTAATAATAGTGGTTCAATGCCTGCCTCCTGCCTCCTTAATCTAGATCTTATTGACATAAAAGCTCACCTTGAGAATATTAAGGGTGGGGGTTGGGTATGATGAGTAAAATGGTAAATAAAAATGGAAAGGTAAAGGATATATGATTTTAATAAAATGTGTTTTTTTATAAAATATAAAAAAAAGTAATATTGTGAATCATTATAAATTGGGATTTGGGAAATGATATGAAGAAAAGAAAAGTGGCACTTATTATTGAGAAATGACACTTGTTAAATAACTTAGTGTCATTTGTTAAGCATGTAAAAAATTGTTGATAAAACTGGGACACTTGGGACACATGTGTCTCATTGGAAAATTAGTAATATTAGATGAGATTAGCAAATTTTGGCATGGAGCACCAAGATGCTAATAAACTGGTTCTAGGTAAGACTAAAATGCAAGAGTGGATTTGAGAAATAGTACCCTAAACTTGATTATAATTATGCTATAATTTCACATATGAAAGAGGGATGTGGGTGGGTTAACTTGTAGAGTGTTGACTTAAACATTATTATGGATGACTTGTCTTATTTCTTTTAGGCCACAAACATACTTAAGATATAACATTGTGGGATATGATTGGAAATGAGTGAATGGCTTGTGAGAAGGGCGATGGTTCAAAACCTGTGCACGTAAGGTACCATGGAACTTGAGATACGATGATTGGGAGGAAAATAATAAGATAACATGCATTTCCTCATGAAAAAACTAGATTAAGGGAGTGCGAGTCAAAAATCATCTTCTTTTAGATGGAAAACCATGTTCAATCTTCCATTTTTAATTTAAGCTATCCCAATGATGAAAATAACATTTTGGGGTTTAGCATCAATTTTTTGTCACCAAATGATTAATTTCTTTTCCTATGTTCTTTAATTCTCTTTGTATGTGTGTGCATGTAAAATATGATTTAGTAGTGAGTTAGTTTCCGATTCCCAGAGATGGAAAATTGTGAGCCACAATCATATTCATAATGGCACTTTAATTGTCAATTGTAAAAATTGTATGTGATTCATGTGATGCAACAACTTCCAAATTCTTTTGAATTGCTCCATCATCTTATTAAGTAGAACTCACATTGGTGGCATGTTCATCGTTGGAAGTGGCGAATTTCGTTGAAAATTCATTGTTTTATTTGGATTTACTTGGAAAACCATTTTACAACTTGGGATTGCTTGTTGGAGCGTGGTTGAACGAACCCAAATATTTGTTGTTTGTGTGGTTGTGAGGCTTGGACTGTGAACCTTCTTTTTTTGTTTGTACATTTGGTCGAAAAGAGTGGAAGGAGACTGTAGAATTACTAAATATTTCTTTAGCTTCGAATGGCACAGATCTCTCCACAAATTTGTGGCATTGGGTTTCGAAGGGATATGATTTTCTTTATCTTCCTACTTTCTTCTGTTGGACTATTTGGAAGATGAGGAACATACTGATTTTTTATGATATCAAACCATCTTCTACCCAGGTTCGTATTTTGGTTTCTTCTCTACTGAAGGATTATTTGTCCCTTTCTCCTTGGACCAAGATGAGGGTTATTGGAGATGCTCCAATCTTAAACTACCAGGTGGGCTTCTTTGATGGGGCCTCGGCGAATGGATCATGTGGCACTAGTGTTTACATGTGTATTAGTAAGTCCCATTTTTATCATGTTAAAATGGGTTGTGGTATTGGATCAAACACTCGTGTTGAACTGTTGGCCCTTTGGGGTGTTTCTTTTATGGATCAGAGGATGGGATTACCTCTTATTGATTTGTATGGTGACTCCTTGATCATTGTGAACTGGGTTGCGTTTAATTCCGATCTTCACGTTTTAGCCCTAGAGCAGGGGTGTTATCGTATTAGAATCTTGTTGAGATATTTTCTCTCCTTCATCATTCACCACATTTATTGAAAACACAATATTGTGGTTGATCGCCTCTCTAAGGAAGGGTTAAATGTTCCAGAGGGGTTCCTTCACTTTGTGGAATTTGTTGACAATTCCAAGTCTAGTGAAGGTTTTTTTAGTGTTTTTCAAGAATGAATGGGTCATGACTGTGGGTAGATCTCTTTCTTTTTTGTGGTAATAGAAACTCTTGCAGGTTTTGGTTTGTAAGGATGTTTTAGGTTGGAACTCCACTTGGTGTCTTGTTGAATCTGGTATTTTTGTCCATATGGGGTAGATTGGAGGTCTAGGTTGGTGGTGCAAGTACTTCTTACTAGTGTACACTATTGGTTTTTGACAGAATTTTGGGCTATGTATTATGTTACCTTTAATTCAATATGAATAACAAGAAAATGTTTTTTTCTACTTGAAAAAAAAAAGTGGAACTCACATGTTTATCATCTTCACCTATGGATGACATTTCCCTTGATAAAAAGTAACATGCTTACCACAACATAAGCATATTTCTCATTAGGTATTTCAAAATCTTGACTACAAACCATGCTATTACCACAACATAAGCATATTCCTCATCATGTAATTCAAAATCTGGATTACAAACCATGTTATTACCACAACGCAAGCATATTCCTCACCATGTATTTCAAAATCTTGACTACACGGCATGTTTTTAACATCACTAAAAGAGACACAATCCAATGCCTGTCTCCTGCCTCCTTAATCTAGATCTTATTGACATAAAAGCTCACCTTGAGAATATTAAGGGTGGGGGTTGGATATGATGAGTAAAATGGTAAATAAAAATGGAAAGGTAAAGGATATATGATTCTAATAAAATGTGTTTTTTTATAAATATAAAAAAAAAAGTAATATTGTGAATCATTATAAATTGGGATTTGGGAAATGATATGAAGAAAAGAAAAGTGGCACTTATTATTGAGAAATGACACTTGTTAAATAACTTAGTGTCATTTGTTAAGCATGTAAAAAAATGTTGATAAAACTGGGACACATGTGTCTCATTGGAAAATTAGTAATATTAGATAAGATTAGCAAATTTTGGCATGGAGCACCAAGATGCTGGTAAGACTAAAATGCAAGAGTGGATTTGAGAAATAGTACCCTAAACTTGATTATAATTATGCTATAATTTCACATATGAAAGAAGGATGTGGGTGGGTTAACTTGTAGAGTGTTGACTTAAACATTATTATGGATGACTTGTCTTCTTTCTTTTAGGCCACAAACATACTTAAGATATAACATTGTGGGATATGATTGGAAATGAGTGAATGGCTTGTGAGAAGGGCGATGGTTCAAAACCTGTGCATGTAAGGTACCATGGAACTTGAGATACAATGATTGGGAGGAAAATAATAAGATAACATGCATTTCCTCATGAAAAAACTAGATTAAGGGAGTGCGAGTCAAAAATCATCTTCTTTTAGATGGAAAACCATGTTCAATCTTTCATTTTTAATTTAAGCTATCCCAATGATGAAAATAACATTTTGGGGTTTAGCATCAATTTTTTGTCACCAAATGATTAATTTCTTTTCCTATGTTCTTT
>LPNX010499833.1:55137-91315 GCA_001517045.1 Pseudotsuga menziesii | reverse complement strand
TATATATATTGTGTCTCAGCATTGTGCTTTCGTGCACTCATTTTGTATCTTGTCATCTATGGTTGTTTATGGTTAAATTTCAAACTCCTAAGTAACTCATTCAATATAACACTATCACACTAAGTAATTAGCCTTAGTAACTTAATAGGGTCTACCCCCTTGGCTTCATTAGGAGTTGAGCCTAAACGGAGGAGTCAAGAACAAGGTGACAGCCTTGACTTGAGACTTGCCCCCAAGGACACATCGAGTGGCTTAAGGATTTCTGCCACATGACCCAGGTGTGTGAAAGGCAGTAACACTTTTTTGCACCATTGCCGAGGATAAATATTTTTATTCCCGAGTACAACTTAGCTTAACTTTTTTCTAAACAACTAAAAAGATAAAAACTTTTGATTGATCTAGTCTTTAAAAAACATATTAATTAAAACTCGATCCATCTGGCGACTCCACTGTTTGACATCCCTTCAAGAATTTCTACACAAAGAAACCGCGGACAATTATTCAATCCTCTCCCTGATCCCGAAAGGTTTATTAGGGAAAGATTGAATAGGCAGACTTCTTGTAGAAACCTTGAAAATTTAGGAGACCAATCCCTCTCAGATATCCATCACATATTTGTAGAGAGTCATACCTTCCAATCTTAAGAAATGACAAAATTTTACAAACCCCTTTACTTTTCTCAGATAGCAGGTAATCCTCATGACATTCCGAATGATGTTTTCAAGAAGCTCCCCATATTCCATGGAAATAATGCCTTCACTGCCAAGTCTCACATCCGAAATTTTGAAAAGCACTTGATCAGTTATTGCAATGATGCTGCCCATAACCATGATGATGTCAAAATGAATCTCTTTGCTTTATCCTTAGAGGATGATGCTACGGAATGGTACTCCGACCTTGGTGATGATTCATATAAAACTCTTAATGATTTCCTAGATGGTTTTAAGAAGAAATGGGGGGAAAAGAAAGAACCAAGACATCTGCTTACTGCCCTTCATAACATAAAGAATATAGAGAATGAAACCATTGATGAATTTAATACTAAGTTCAGGCATGTGGTTGCGGACTTCCCTAGAGAAATTAAGCCAAGGGATGCCTCCATCCTCATATCTTACATCAAAGCTTTCACTGGTGATTTGAGGTACTAGTTAAGGGACAAAGAGTCGGTCGATCTAAAAACTGCTCAAGAATTGGCCAAGAAAATCGAAAAGAATATGCAGTCTTCAGGCAAATCCAACATTCCAAGTTACACTAGGGGAAACACTTCATAGAACAAAGAGAAAGGAAAAGCCGTTGAATTAGAGGAAAAGGAAACCTCCAAAGACCCCATGGAAAAGGTAACTAACATGATAAAATAATTGGTTACTAGTCAAAAGCAAATCATGGAAAATTAGTCTACACAGCTGAATCATATTCAAAACAAAATAATCACAATAGAAAGAAATAATGGACCTAGGAACTTTCAGCCTAAACAGAATCAGGTGTATCAGAAGAAAGCTCCTCAGCAAGAACCTAGGATTCCAAACCAGTTAGACTCAACTATCCTGGTAGAAGAAGCCATTCCATGGTGTAGACCTTGTGATCAATTCCACCAAGAAAGCACTTTCTATATAGCAAACCCGGTTATAGAACATGGAATGGCCGAGGTTAGTAACCAGGAAACAACATCAGGCGAGTCTGATCATGTGTACATGGTAGGATGAACCTACCCTTTATCAAACCAGCATTGGCAGCAGGCCATAGATTACAGTTACGAGAGGGATCTCCTTTCCAACTTTTATGGTGTAATGCCTTCTCCATAAACAATCAAGGAAATGAAGGAGGCTAGATTCAAGGGTGCGGTGTATCAAAGAGATAAGCCATCACCGTCTAAACAATACATGCCAAAGGTAACCACTCCTCCCCTCCTAGATCCTCCTACTATCCCTAAATCAAATGTTGATATGGGAGAATGGATAAGTAGTGCCAAGATTCCTGTTTATACAACTGATGTCCTTAAAATTCCTGGTCAAAAAGAAAAGTTGTTGAAAGCCTTAGAGGATAGTCAAAGTAAAGCTCATAATATTGTCAAAGAGGATCCTCTTCCTAATAACAATTCTATATTTGAAGCTGAACATATTGAACCTACAGATATGCCTATAGTCCTCAACAGTGTTGATCTAAGAAGAGAAGACCACCCACCTTTTTATGTCTCTGTCTTAGTTGATAACCTTCTATTTCATAACTGCATGTTAGATTCAGGTGCTTCATCAAATGTCATGACAAGAAAAGTAATGGAACAACTAAATCTAAGGGTCACCCGACCCTACCACAATGTTTGTGCTATGGATGCAAGAGAAGTTGAAGTGGTAGGGATAATCTTAAATTTACAAGTTAAGTTGGCCAAGTATCCTGATATCGACATGTCGATGGATGTGGTAGTGATAGATGTTCCAGATAATTGGGGTATGTTGCTATCCAGAAAATGGGCCGCAACTCTTGGTGGGTACATTCAAATGGATTGGACATATGCTACTATACCTACGTCAGAGAACACTAGGGTGGTTCTCCACAGAGAGAAACTAAGGAAACGACATGTAGAAATCCCTAAGAAGCCCGGAAATGATTTTTTTCATTTCAATGATAACTTTGGAAACTATGCTATTTTGTCAAATTTCATGGCCCCTATTAAGGAAAACATTAAAAATGAAAAGATCGATGAAGTTTGGCAAATGTACTTTGATGGGGCTTATTCCAAAGCCGAAAAAGGTGCGGGCATCGTGATCATTTCTCCTTCAAATAAAGTCTACAACTTTGCTTTTAGGTTAGAGTTTGAATCATCAAACAATGTAGCCGAGTATGAGGCATTTCTCCTAGGGTTAGAAACTGCTAAAGATATGGGGATAAAGATGTTGAACATAAATGGTGATTCAGATTTAGTTGTCCTCCAGAATAAGAGTCAATATCAATGCAAAAATGATAGAATAAGAAAGTATAGAAATGCCACATGGGACACTATGGAGTGGTTTGATGCACTTAACATACAAAAGATCCATAGGGAAATGAATGGGTTAGCAGATAAATTTGCAGTAGCAGCATCCACCCTCCAGCCATCAGATGAAATGATTAGTGGGAATGGAAAGATGGAAATTAATTTCAGACCTTCAATTCCAGATAATATAGATCACTGGTAGGTGTTTAAAGATGATGAGCAACTCTTGAGATTCATCCACAATCTACAAGAGTTTGAAGGTTGCAAGATCAATTATCAACAAGAGGGTAAAGAGTATCAGGAGTGTGAGGATAATGTAAGGAATCATATCTTGAGTAGCCTTATAGCTTTCGAGAATCTCTTTGATCGACAGGATCATCATAAAAAACAAAAAGAAGAAATAAAAATTGCAAATTATATCGAAATAAACATAGGAACTGAAAAGGACCCCAAGTTAATAAAAATTGGAAAAGGTACTTCGAAAAAGGAAAGGAACATTTTGATCAACTTAATCAAAGAGTATAGAGATGTGTTGGCCTTCAGTTATGATGAGCTTAAAGCCTATTGGGAGGATGTGTTTCAACACACTATTCCCCTCACAAAAGAAGTTAAGGAGGTCAAACCTTTTCGACAAAAACTTAGGCGAATAAATCCTAAGTTGGCCCCCATCGTGTAGAAGGAATGTCAGAAGATGTTAGCAGCAGGGATCATAGCACCTACAAGACATTCATCTTGGTGCTCCAACTTAGTTGTGCTCATAAAGAAGAATGGGTCAGTTAGAATATGTATAGATTTTAGAAATCTGAATGCATCATGACTCAAAGATAATTACCCTTTACCCGACATGGAAACATTGCTTCAAAGAGTAACAGGATCAGGAATGATGTTCATGTTGGATGGATTTTCTGGTTATAACCAGGTGTTGGTAAATAAGGAGGATCAACATAAGACTACATTCACCACACCTTGGGATACCTATAAATTTTTAAGAATGCCTTTTGGCTTATTGAATGCTGGTGCCACCTTCCAAAGAGCCATGGATTTTTCCTTCAAAGAACTTATAGGAAAAATAATCGAAATATATCAAGATGACTTAACTATTTTTTCAAAGGAAAGATCTGACCACATAAGTCATCTTAGGCAGGTTTTTATAAGATGTCGAAAATATGGTATTTCCTTGAACCCCACCAAGTCAATCTTTGGAGTTGATGAAGGCAAGTTGTTGGGGCACATCATTTCTAAGGATGGTGTCAAGGGCACATCATTTCTAAGGATGGTGTCAAGGTTGATCCTGAGAGAGTTGAAGCCATTAAGAAAGTCCCCCTGGCTCATAATCTAAAAGCTCTCCATTCTTTTAATGGTCAGATCAATTTCATAAGAAGATTCATCCCAAATTTATCAGAATTAATGAAACCTCTACAAAACTTATTAAAGAAAGATGCTAAGTTTGAGTGGACAAATGAAGGGAAAGTTGCATTCAAGTCTATCAAAAATGCCATATCCATGTCCCCGGTCTTGACTAGTCCAGATTATTCCAAGGAATTCCAGATATTTTCCTTTGTCTCAGAAGACACCATTGCTGGTGTTTTGATTCAAAAGAATAAGGAGGGACAAGAGCAACCTATAGCCTTTATGAGTAGAGCCTTGCAAAATTCAGAGTTGAAGTATACCACCATGGAGAAACAGGCCTATGCTCTTGCCAAGTCCCTTAAACATTTTAGAACTTATGTAGGTTACTCCAAAATCATTGGGTATGTACCCCATGCAGCCGTTAAAGATATCATGTCTCAACATGATTGTCTAGGAATCAGGGGTAAATGGGTTTCAAAAATTCAAGAATATGACTTGGAGATAAAACCTACTAAGTTAATTAAGGGACAGGGTATTGCAAAGATGTTGACCCAAGGAAATGAAAAGGCCTTAGGAATAATCTACCAGAACAATGATTCAGAACAAAGTGTATCAGACGAGCTTCAGAGATTAGAGCAGCACCCTTGGTACACCAACATCATATTCTTCCTCCATAACCTTAAATGCCCCGATCACTTACTTGGCCATAAAAGAAGAGCATTAAGGTTAAAAGAAACTAAGTATTGTTTGACAAAAGATGGTTTGGGTTGGAGAAACCCCGATGGTTTAATACTTAGATGTGTCGATGAGCCTGAGTCCAAAAAACTCATGGTTGAATTCCATTCAGGATTTTGTGGTGGACATTTTGCAGCAAGAACAACTGCCCATAAAATCCTTAGAGCAGGCTACTATTGGCCGAACCTATTTTCAGATGTGCACAAGGCTGTCAAAGTTTTCCCCCAGTGTTAGTTATTCACTGGAAAGCAACAAATGAAGGCCTTGCCTTTAAATCCAATAGTAGTCCAAGCCCCTTTCCAGCAGTGGAGGCTTGATTTCATCAGTAAGTTCAAAGATAACTCGAGCAATGGTTATTCTTGGATTCTTACCGCCACTGATTATTTTACCAAGTGGGTAGAGGCGATACCCACCAAAAAGGCAACTGATGCTATAGTCATGGATTTCTTAGAAGATAGATTATCACAAGATTCGGTGTGCCAGCCAGAATCATCACGGATAATGGCCCGTGCTTTGTTTCCTCCGAGATGTCATTCGTCTGTTTTAAGTACAACATTGTCCTATCCCACTCATCCAATTATTATCCCCAAGGAAATGGTCTAGCTGAGTCAAGTAACAAGAACTTAATGACCATAATCAAGAAAATTGTGGGTGACAATAAGAAGGCTTGGGATAGCAAGATAAAATTAGCATTATGGGCCGATAGAATCACCAAGAAAATTTCAACCGAGGGGAGCCCTTTCGAACTAGTCTATGGCCTAGATGTCACCTTACCAGTCCATTTAAAGCTTCCAGTATATCAGCTTCTCTAGACCTTCAGCTCAGATTAGGAGGCCATTCAGAACAGAATAAACCAGTTGATTGAGCTATATGAGAGCAGAAGAAATTCCCTTGACCAGAGTATCAGAAACTCAGACAAGTTCAAGAGAACCCTTGATAAGTCTACCTGGCCAGGATCCTTCCAAGTAGGTGACATAGTTTTGCTTTGGGAAAAACGATGGGAGAAACCTGGGAAACATGGAAAGCTCGACAGCTTATGGTTGGGACTGTACATCATCGATGAAATAGAAGGAATGAACTCCTTCTATCTAAATGACCTAGAAGGAGAAAGGTTGAGCCTTCCAGTGAATGGTTTCCTCCTCAAGTTGTTTTTCGTCGAGACAGTTTAATGCCTTTATTGGCATCAGTGGTTTCAGGGCCAATTTCTAAACCTTGCCCTGCATGTATTTCTAAATTGTATATATCATGTTGTTGTATCATAGATATTGTTGTCTTATAGTTATTTTGTACCATGTTTGAAAATTTTCCTTTGTATATTAGTTTTGTAAAATATTCCCTTTTGCACATCATAGACTAATTATGTACATTAGTTTTCTTTTATAGTTAATTTTTTATATACATGTTATTGACAAACTCTAATTGCTATGTAGGACCTAGAGATTCCGGAGTTCTCACATCCTCTCCTTTGAACAGAAGATCAGTCAGAGAATGTGTCCCTAGATGGAGCCAGAATGTTACCACCTAAGTTATACTTAGTGGTTTTTTATCAAGTGAGCCTGGTGAACCGGACAAGGATAACTTGTTCGGACTTCAGAAGACCTTTGGAAGTACTTTCGGGAAGTGCTTGTTGTACTATATCACATGTTCATACCCCATGGGGGAATTGTAATAAATGTTCTAGCATGTTAGTGTCTGTAAAAGACTCAGCCTCTTAGAATTTATTTGTCAATCCGATCAACCCAGGGTGTTTTGTCCCTTGGTTATTATTGGTTGTTGAATAAATGACTGACAGTTTCTGAGTTTTTCACTCCATACCTCCAAAGTTGGGGTGGTCGGCTTGGAATTTAGGCCTATTGAGGTTTTTACAATCCATGTGTGAATGTATAAACATGCTAGACATCATGGTCGAGTCATATGAACATGTCTAAGTCCCCCTAGGTTTTTTCAATTTTTCAAATTTTTAGTTTTTTCAGTGTTTTTATTAAAATTTAATTTTTTCAAAACTTAGGCTATTTTTTAATAGTTTAATTGGAAAAATTGATTTTGTAATAAGAGTGGGCCAAATAATCAGTTTCATTCATGTAGGTGCTCATTTTCAAGCTGAGAGCACCATGTAAACCCATGGACCCACTATTTCCTAGTTTTGAGTGATTTTCTATTACTCAGGTTAGAAAGCCCCAAAAATCAATTATTGATTATTTTAATTAATAAATTGATGAATAATGGAGCAAATCCAAAATCATAGATCAATGGATTCTCAGCCGATTTGATTGAAATCAGTCAAGATCTGAACGATATTGATTGGATCTGACAAATCCTTGACTGAAGGAGGTGATCAAATCAGATCCAGAGTTGATCTTCAACAGCCTTTATGGGGAATTGTGCCCTCTCTCTCTCCTCCACACGTGTGGGCTCTCCTGGAAGCTCTGTGGACTGATGTGTCGGTTTATGGGTTGATGTGTCAGCTCAATCAACCCCCCGGTTGACAAGTAGGCTTAGTTCCGCTTCAGATCTGCATTGATTGACTCTCCATCAGCTGATTTGATCTGTCTCCTTGGGATTTGCGCCCCCCTGGGCTGGATCTCTTGGTTTTTGTATAAATCAAGGCACAAGCTCCCTCTTCCAAGATAGTTAGAGTTGAATTGAAGGGCATGCTAATGTAATACTGTTGTAATCTTTTTGATTATTGGAATAAAGAAGCTTTGGAGGCCAAATGGTGTAATGCTCTCATGTGTGTGGATTAAGCATTGTCTTACAGTTATTGATGTTGCTAGCTTTTCTCTCAATTTCTGCATCCGAACCCTGTCTGGCTTGAACGATTCAGCTAAATCAATAGGAGTATAGTTGGGCAAGTAAGGTTACTTGTTTTTCTTTCTATATCTCATAGCATATATGTTTGAAGATCTAGATTATAAATGTTTAATAAATTTATTTGCATGTAATTCTGATCTCTTTTTCATATATATATATCCAAATATCATGAGTTTTCGTCCAGGATTGTGTGTTTAGCTTTCAGGTAGCAAGGATTGGACGAGTTGTGGATCTAGTTTGACTCCATTGTACATCCAAAAACTTTGTGAAGGCATTTCCCCTCTGTATTCCATTAACAAGTTTCCATTGTAGATCTATAGAAATAATAGATCAATGATATGTGCAATGATGCTAAGAAGATGCACAGGAAATAGATCTTGCTACTAAGAATTCTCACAAGCATACACAGGAAAATAGAGAGAAGAAAAGAGACTGAATCACATGAATGAAGAGATGAATATTGGTGTGTATCCTTCCATTGAATAATGATGAATAATAGTGTACATAAATAGTACATCCCTCATAGGAAAATCGAATTGTATGGAAACAACTCATAAAGCTCAAAAAGGCTAACTTACCAAGATATAGCAAAACCCCCATAGGTGGATAAAGCACTTAATAAATCTATCAAGGACCTCACAAGTTGGAAAAATCATGAGTGGGTTGTCAAGGAGATGGAAATAACATGCTAATCCTAGAAAATGGAGAAAAACTAATGGAGGATGGGTTGGAAACAAAAGCTCCCAGTTTACTAGTTGACTAGCTTTTATCTTATCCATAGAAAAGCAGGAAAAGTAGAAAAAGCAGAATAAAACAAAATCTGTTGTAAAGTCCTGTATACTAATTCTGGATGGTCAAAAGGTGGTCAAGATCAACCCAGAATTGGAAATAAATCATTCCTAGGATATAGATGGCATGTATTGACTTTAAGGTGCAAGTGGATGCCAACTAATTAAGCTAGTGGGTGAATAATTAATCAAATAATGATTAATTATTTTATCCTAAGTTGTGAGTGGGTTTAATATATTCCTACACCCCCTATAAGTCTGACTTTATGATGGTATGCCAAAAAATATGGATGCATATGGATGCATATAGGGCCCAGCAACAAGGCTATGGTCACCCTTTAACAATTATTATGTCCAAAAAAGTGAGGAAAGAGGCAAAACCACATGGGGAAAATCCTCTCTCCAGATAGGACAAGGCACAAAATTTTGAAATAATATGTCTTCAGCATATCCTTATCTTCACTTGAATCAGCTGAGTGAACTGCTTCTGGATGGAAGACTTGTTGAAGAAATCATGAACTCCATGATCATGTGCTGGAGTGTAGAACCTGCAAGAAGGAAGAAGAGAGACTCCTTGTATCTCATCATCTGATGAAGTATGAGCATTATCTGAATGCTTCTTGCTGCTATCAAAATCTGATCTACAAACATAATCTGAAGTGGAAAAGAGATTTGTGCATACTCCTTCCCAAAGAGTACAAAAAATAAGGCAATTTATTTCACACCCAATTCCCTGAATAGCTGCGAAATTGTGATGTGAATCACATGTAAATCTTCCAATCTGCTGTAGCACCTATATATATCTGATATGAATCTTATGAAACACTGATATATCAGAAACATTGGCATATGGAACAGCAAAGACAAAGGCTTCAGTGGCTCCATGAGGATATAGGGCTAGACTAGGAAAATTATGAACAACTGGGGAAAACTGATAGGCGTAAAAATCTGAATGATGGATGGGCTTAAGATCTGAACAATAAGTGTTTAGAACAGATCCAAACATGTTTAATATCAATCCAAATATGACTAAGGAAATGGATAACCAGCCAATGAAAGATAGGAAAGACTTCAAACCATGTAAGATAAATATCACTGCATAAGAGACCAATGAGGAATCAACTAGTGATCTTGGGATTTGTATAGTCTTTGGATTATTAAGAGGTATGGTAGATGGTATGGATGGTGGTATTATATGTGTCATGACATGCATATCATCCTGCAAACAATATTCTAAATCAGATATACAAGCTTGTGAGGAAGAGCTGCTCAAATGTAAGTCAATATCTAGTGAAAAATCACAATTTTTGGGAGATGAATCTAGTAGACTGAGAGGAGGATCATCAAAGAAAGGTTCTGATATTTTTGATTTTGATATATCAGAGAATAAATCTATATCAGAGACATGAGAAAAGGAGATAACTCTGGCACTCAAAGCATAAGTTATATCACCTTGTAACTGCGCATTATGACATTGTTCTGAGGAATCAGCAGGCTTCTCTAGTTCATCTGGAACTTCGATCTTGTGTTTCTCAAGAAGCTGAGACATGATGTCCATCTTCTTCTTGAAACACTTCTTCTCTGAATGAAAACCCTTGCTGAAATAAGAACACTTGTATGTGCTCCCTTTCTTCTTAACTTTCTTCATTAAATCTTCATATGAATCTTCATCTTCAATTTCTGACTTTGGCTTCTTCACAATTTTCTTCTCTTTTGATTTGAATTTCTTGCTTCCTTGAACCAAGAGAGCATGATCCTTTCCCTTTGAAGAATTAAGGACACCCACATGGATCAATTTATCTTGCTCCTTTGTTAGTGAATCAAGAAAAGAATTTAAAGAAGACATTTTCCACTTAGGAACAACAAGCCTAGTTGCATGAAAAGTAGACACAAAAACTAAGTACTCAGGACCCAATTTTGAAAGAATGGAAAGGATTAATTGATCATCTACTTTCTCAATCCCACATTGCTTGAGAATTAGAACAAGTGAATTGAACTTGGTGAAGAAACCCTCAAGAGATCCAAAATTGCTTGGACTCATTGAGAATAACTCAATCTCCAATTGATGCGCTCTTAGCTCATCTTGAACTCCAAAGAGAGACTCCAATTGAGTCCATACTTGGTTTGGAGTGGTCAAACCATCTAGATGAAAGAGTAGATCAATAGAAATAGAGAGGCAAAGCAATCCATAGGCTTCATCCAACCTATTATGCCACTTAGCTTTCTCAATCACGGCATTGGGCTCATTCTCCAAAGCTAGTGTAACTCTGTATAATCCTATACTGCGCAATACAATGGAGATTTTGGCTTTCCATTCATGGTAGTTGAAGGAAGTAAGAATTATAGATGATGAAGAATCCATATTGCTGAATTGATGTGCTCAAGAATAAATTCTATGCAACCTGCAAAACAAACTAGGAGAAAATCTTGTAAGCTAGACAAGCTCTTCTTCAGAGAGGGATAGGAGACTGGAAGCGCTCCTCACCTCTATAGAACTTGATCAACCTTGCTACTCTGATACCATGTAGAAATAATAGATCAATGCTATGTGAAATGATGATAAGAAGAAGCACATGAAATAGATCTTGCTACTAAGAATTCTCACAAGCATACACAGGAAAATAGAGAGAAGAAAAGAGACTGAATCACATGAATGAAGAGATGAATATTGGTGTGTATCCTTCCATTGAATAATGATGAATAATAGTGTACATAAATAGTACATCTCTCATAGGAAAATTGAATTGTATGGAAACAACTCATAAAGCTCAAAAATGCTGACTTACCAAAATATAGCAAAACCCCCATAGGTGGATAAAGAACTTACTAAATCTATCAAGGACCTCACGAGTTGGAAAAAGCATGAGTGAGTTGTCAAGAAGATGGAAATAACATGCTAATCCTAGAAAATGGAGAAAAACTAATGGAGGATGGGTTGGAAACAAAATCTCCCAGTTTCCTAGTTGACTAGCTTTTATCTTATCCATAGAAAAGCAGGAAAAGCAGAAAAAGCAAAATAAAGTAGAATCTGCTGTAAAGTCCTGTATACTAATTCTGGATGGTCAAAAGGTGGTCAAAATCAACCCAGAATTTGAAATAAATCATTCCTAGGATATAGATGGCATGTATTGACTTTAAGGTGCAAGTGGATGCCAACTAATTAAGCTAGTGGATGAATAATTAATCAAATAATGATTAATTATTTTATCCTAAGTTGTGAGTGGGTTTAATATATTCCTACAAGATCCATCCAACAATGGGCCTTTCCCCTTCTCTTCCTCCTTTCTATTAAAATCAATCTTCCGGTTACCTGTCTCTTCCTCTTATGATCAGATCTAGTTCTAAGAATTGAATATATATTGTTAGATCTAGTTTATAAGAGTCTTGATGCTTAGATCTATATTTTCATAAAGAATATCATTTCATGAAGATAGATCTAGGTGAAGGAATTTCCTTTTTTGCAACTAGCTAAAGCATAGATCTAAAGCTTGCTCATAAGGTAGTTTTCTTTTTCGTTCTTCAAAGATTTAAATTCTGCAATAAAAGTGCACATCTCATTGGCTTCCCAAACAACAATACAACATCCCAAGGAAAGCTTGCTTTCCTTGGTTCCTTTTTGCAAAACTAGATTACCCCAACTTAACAAATTTTTACATAGTTTTTTTTTGGTAGCTAGTGTGGTGACCCAAAACACTTTTAAAGTGTGTTTGGGCACATTTGATTTTAATTGTTCATTTTTTTTAGCAGGTCTAACAAAAAGAGAAGGAGACTCTGTCCAATTTCCAACTCTTGGATGAATCATAGCTTCCCGGAAGCTTCCCCCACCGCTGTGTTTTAATTTGAGCTTATTACAAGCTTGTTGTAAGCCTTTGGATCACAGATAACAAGGACCAAAGTGCATCAATTTCAATTTTCTGATATTGTAAATCATTGATAATAAAAAGAAAAGGTCCTTTCGAATAGGCTCTTTCGAGCCTATTCACCATCCCCCATGGGGGGATTTGCATCGGTTTCAATTTTTTACTTTTTGTTCATCTCTTTTCAATCTAGCATAGTTCTAATCTGTAGGGTAGTATACTTTGATTTATTATCATTTCCATATTCCGTATTTGAGGTTTCAAAGTAATCTTAATACTTACCCCACAACTTCCCGATTGACCTGAAAGGGGAAAGAGGTGTGATAGGACTAATTAGAAAACCAAAATTTTGTATCTGTGCTTTCTTTTTCATCAATTGTTTCATCAGCTATTATAAAATTAACCCCTCCTTGATTCCCCGATTGAGATCCACTTGGATTGAAAGAGGTTCCTGGAGGGTTTTCTTTTTAACAAGAACACCTATCTTTAAAATTTGCTAAAATTTACAAGACTCTGGTGTGTATGCTCTGCACTTGGCTACGGTTCGTCTCATCAGTCAAGCTGCATCAAAAGCACTCGAGTGACTAGAATAATTAGGATTCACTCTCCCAAATTGACAAACCATCAGGTGAAAATCCAACACCTAGATCAAAACATTACGGTGGAAAAATACCCAAAGGAAGTGGGAACTTCTGAAAAGTGACCTCGGGGCGATGATCTTTGTTAAACACCTATGGTTGCATTATGAACAATAGCCTCAGAGACTCCATTCAGCCCACATATTCCTTGTGGGTAGCTGTGACGGTTTAGTTTTGGACATACTCCAAGTACTCTCGAGTATATCTGGAGTCCACCCATTTGCCTAATTTTAATCAACTCATATTTCACATTAACTTAAAACGTACCAAGAGGCAATTGCAAAACATTCACTCCAAGCACATGCAAGTACATTAATTATCTTTTGACTCCATTTTAAGGCATTGGCTGTTTTCTTTCTATATATATATATATATATATTGTTTCTCAGCATTGTGCTTTCGTGTGCTCATTTTGTATCTTGTCATCTATGGTTGTTTATGGTTAAATTTCAAACTCCTAAGTAACTCATTCAATATATCACCATCCCACTAAGTAATTAGCCTTAGTAACTTAATAGGGTCTACCCCCTTGGCTTCGTTAGGAGTTGAGCCTAAACGGAGGAGTCAAGAACAAGATGACAGCCTTGACTCGAGACTTGCCCCCAAGGACACACCGAGTGGCTTGAGGATTTCGTCCACGTGACCCTGGTGTGTGAAAGGCGGCAACACACCCAAAGGAGGTGTTAAGAGCCTAAGGAAAATAATAAAATAATAGTTAAAATAATAAAATAATAGTTATTAATTTTGGAGGAAGAATAAAAAAAACTACTTTTTTTGTTCATGTTTTCGACATATCTCCCTGTTGTTTTACTCAAATTTTGAGTAGGAGAGATCATTGGATGTGGAATTGAATTCCACATCCAACGAGTACCCACAATGCATACTTTTAACAAACCCCTCTACCCGAAAAATAAGAAATACCTGAAAAAATGTGATGATGATGTCATCATCATGTTTTTTTTTTCCAGGTATTTCTTATTTTTGGGGTAGCAGGGTCTATCAAAAGTATGCATTGTGGGTACTCGTTAGATGGGGAATTTAATTCCGCATCTAGTGAATTCTCCCGCTTTGAGTAAAAACACAAGGAGATATGTCGAAAATACGAACAAAAAAAATAGTTTTCTTTTATGACAAATATGTCAATTCAACCATTATGGTTGACTCATTTTATTGAAATTCTATTGATTCCTGAATTTCAACTCAAAAATTTATTGTTGGCACGTTTTCTTATCAGGCCCATTTTAGACCCCAAATTTCCTCTAACGTCTCGAGGGTGCTCTGTAGCATCTCTACTTGATTCATAACTATTTTGTGTTCAACCATTTCAATATTTTAGTTTATTCTAGAAAACTAAGTATCGGTTTCCAAGTCTTATTACATCTTGTAATTATGCATAATGATACTAAACACTTTAGGTACTCTAGAGCCCAAAAATCTCAACACCAAACCGATTTTCTACTTCATTTTGATTAATTGGTTATGTTTAGTGTAGAAAATTTTCTTATAAGTTTAAGAGCCTTATAACCCAGGGCGTCCCCCATGGCTAACTCAAAAGTTTCACAACTCTTTATTTAATTAGTCATAATGACATATATTTAAAAACATTTAATGCATGAAATATCATAATTATCATTGAACATACTTATGATTTACATCCTACCAACTCCATATCAAACCAAACTTTTAATAGTTCTGAACTTCCCTAATAGATTTATGGTTACTATACTCAAGTATTTCAGTAGAATTTTGAGAACCTATAACAAGTATATTCCCAACATGTCAAGTTATCTAAACTATGTTTTTCCCAAAATGTGTTTTGTTTAGTCAAATGATAACATCTTCCTAACCTTTCATAATAATCAAGGAATCATATAGAATCTAGATGTAACATTTTCCATTGTGAAATTTATCTTTTTCTTTCAACTACCTTACTGATTCCCATTCAATAGTACTTCTTGCAACCTTAAGTACCTACACAGTTTACTCGCAATTTTTTGCCAAAATTATTTGCATCATAATCTCATAAAGAAAACAAGAAAATATAATAGCAAGTTGCTATTTACGATGTCCATAATCTCTTGATACAACAACTAGTGTTTTGCATAATCTCAATACATTACTTTCATGACAAATTAGTCGTAAATTAGTTTCATTAACTTACACCTTAAGCAAAATTCATACCTTGCTAATATAAGCTTGAATTGGCATTACCAAATGAAACTAACCTTGCTTCAAGTTGGAAACGTTTCTTGTTAATAAGTGGACCTGTACATTACCCTAACAACTTTTGCAAGGTTTATTTACATCATATTATCTTGTCGATGTGATTTTAAGAAAGACATAAAACTATACATATATATCAACAAGTTTATTCTCTGATACATTTAAACACCAAATTTATATAGAATGTGAAAACTAGATGCAACAATTTCTATCGTTATGCAAAATCCCTATGCATTTATCATACGTAATCTTAGATATAATCAAAATCATGTTCTTATAGTCCAACTAGTCATTCCTACATTTTAAAATTTGTTTCTTCTACTTCCATACATTACTCATTAATCTGCTTTCTTAGTATACTAATCATAACTTTTACCTTACTTTTTGTAAGCTTGAATTCCTATTAAATTATTAAGCTATTCACTATATTGATTACATCATATATCCATTAGTCATTTATCATATATGAACTGACTATGTTCCAAAACTATTTGACAATAGTCTTAATAAGTTATGCATAGACTAGCGTTTGAGTCAACATGATGCATGTAAAATAGCATAAGCATATCTTAGCATGGGTATCCAAATTAAAGTTATTGTTAACTTAACAATGCATTCATTTCCTTACTACATACCTTTACAATCTAATGAAATCAAACATATCACATTGTTGACCTTCAAACAAAACTTCATTTTTTTTGCATGTATTTTTTCATTTAACTTATACAACTAGTTTCATATATTCAAGCTCATGACTCGACATGAACTAGTTCATATACTTGGATGATCATATAATTAAAACATAATAGCATGAATGCGTATAAGAAAACATAAAATATTGTATTCAAATCACAATGTTCTCAACATACATGTATGAAGCTGATTTCATTAGGTTCGATTGTTGTAAACTTTCTATGATACCATTTGTAACATACCCAATTTTCACATGGTGATTTTAGGGAAATGGGGTAAAAAATTTTCTTAAAACATTTCATTTAACCAGTCAAATGTTAGTACTAAAGAATAATTGTTATCATAAGGTGGATATGTTATTTTAACATAAATATGTAAATCATTTTTATCATCAACCATCTGTTTGTTTCGTTGGGTGCGATTAATAATATGAGGTCTTAAAATGTGGTCCGCAAATGGAAACTTACCACGGTATTAAAAATCATGGAAAGAAAGATTATATGAACATATGCATACCGTTCACCGTCCTAAACCTATAAAGAATACAAGGTTACATACACTAAAAAATAATGTTATTAAATTGAAAGTCATGAACCATTCTTACAAGCATTAATCAAATGTACTTTCACATTCATACAAATATATGATTCTTCTTGATTCAAATTGCATAAATAAAACATCTAAGAACAAAAGGAACAAAGAGACATCAAGGTGCATCCATGGAGCTGGGTTACACTTTTTGGCAAGGCGCTTTCGGAAAAAACACAAAAATGTATCTTGATCGAGCAATTTTTAAACCCTTGATTGGGGTCATAACACCTCGATCGAGGGTTTAACAAGCGCTCAATCAAGGTTTTCTTAAACCCTCGGTCGAGGTGTTAAAACCTCAATCGATGGTTTATCAAGACCTCAATCTAGGTTTTAAGAATACCTCGATCTAGGTTTTAAAAAAACCTCGATCTAGGTTTTAAGACCTCGATCTAGGTTTTAAAAAAATCCCAATCTAGGTTTTAAGACCTCTATCTAGGTTTTAAGAAAACCTCGATCAAAGTTTGAAGACCGTGATCAAGGTCCTTATGCAAAAAATTATAAAAAGAGGTTTAAATGGTAGCTTGATCGAGGGTTTATTAGACCCTTGATCGAGGGTTTAATAAACCCTCGATCGAGCTTATTTAAAAAACTCGATCAAGGGATGTTAATACATCGATCGTGGGTCTGAAAAAACAGAGAATTGGCCCTCTTACAGGAAAATCAATGTTTCTCTATGTCTTCTAGGGGTGTAAACCCTACCATTCATGCACATAACTGAGTGGAGTTCATACCGATAGGTTCATCACTGAATCCTCTATCCATTGAGGTATCATGCATGCATTTTGGAATTCATATGGGTTTTTTTTAATTAGTTCTAAAACTTACACTTAGAAAACCTCACAACAACTTCGAAGCAGCTCAAAGAAAAATATGTAGAGTAAAAAATTACACATCCAAAAATTTCTTGAAAATGCACATCCCACACATCAACGTGTCCTCTTCAAAAGGGTATCTTTGGTTTTTCAATTTTTGAAAACAGTGAAAAAAAGTTGGGATGGACACACATGTGTATAAAATGATGTTGAAATGAGATGTCGTCACTTTCGAAAAATAATAAATAATTGTATATTGTGAAATAAATTAACAAAAAAATACGCAGACCAGACTACATTTTGTGTAGATCATGCTCATATTTTGTTTTTTAAATTATTAATGTAAGATTGAATTATTGGGGTAGGACACGAGCCACTTATTAGCTTCTTCAAATTTTTAAGGTCACACAGTTCATTAAATGTGAAATTTCACACATTAAATGACATCGAAATATTTTAAAAAAATATCATTGGGAAGCCAACATAATATTCTACAATTTGTTTTTTTACTGCAAGTCGAAATTCACATGGCATATATACGTTTCAAGGGCTTCTATCTAGAACATGAGTAAAAAATCAAGGTTTCATCGCCAAATTTGGCCAAAAAGTGTTACCCCCCTTCATGGAATAACCCACCAATATAGGTGGTTCACCCCTAACCAGAGGCTACGTCCACAAAAATTGTTAATATTTCTATTAATTATTCAATAAAAGGTTACATATCTGCAGTGCAACTACTGCAATTCACATTCCTTATCCTCAAATCTCTTTCATAGAGAATAATATCAACTTACTAATTATCCTTATTGCAAATCCTTTCTTTAAAAAGATATAACACGATCTAAAGCAATTCAAGTCTTTCCACTTAAACTATCCCTAGTCAAATGATAAAAAACTATAATTATAAACTCAACTTGGATTCCTCGCCTCTTGATTTAAAGATATATATTCATATTAAAATATTGATCATAGAATCTGAGGTCACAACTTCTTTCAAATGAACTTAATATCTATCAAATGAACTTAATATCTATAATTAGTTCCATTCTGAAGTATGATCAACCATCTATTTCTTTTCAAATAGTGACTGCTACTCTGAATTTTCAGTTAAAGTTAGCCAAGTTATGTATTGGAATTACATGACCTAAGCCGAATGATTATATTGAAAGCACATATAATATACCACAACTGGAAACCTAAGTATATTTAGGTTTCTTTACTGATACAAATATACAAGTTAACATTTAAATGTTTTATGTAGAATGAAACATGCCCTTTGTCATATTAAGTATATTTAGGTTTCTTTACTGATACAAATATACAGTTTAACATTTAAATGTTTTATGTACAAGGAAACATGCCCTTTGTCATATTGACGCATAGACACACCCATTCTATAATTTATAGATGGATTGATTCAACTTTTGGACAGATTTGGTGTTAATTTGCATAGTACCCAAGTGAAATATCTCACTCTTGATAAAAATCGAAACAATTTTTCAAAAAAAAAAACGGTACTACCTCAATACCTGGAACTTTATTCGGTCATGAATGAGTCGAGGTAATCACACAGTAAAGTAAATTAAGATAAATGACAAGTGGAAGACAATTGGTCCTTTAAATGACAAGTGGAGGACAATTGGTCCTTCTCCGAATTCGTTTTTCTCTACAACAGAAATCATTCAAAAGAAAAAAAATGTTGTTAGGAGTCGGTTCCTCTGAGAATGCTCCAAACCAGAATAAACCAAACAATGAAAAGGATTGCGATCTTTACATATAATGGAAAATTCCTCTTCCACCATATGCCGATAATAGACAATAACAACAAGGAAAAACTGTAAAGAGTCTTCAACTCTTTTCTTAAGCAGAGGATAAACAAATGTTGTAGGAAAAAGTAATATATAGAGAGGCTACTCCTCTTTTCTCTCAAATCCTAATAGCTCCTCTTAAAATGCAATTATTAACAAAAATGACATCGGAGGAAGTAATCTGCAGAATATTATAAAAATATAAGAAAAACACGAGGAATTAATTACCATTTGATAAAGAAAACATTTCTTCTACCAATAACTACATCGTTGTAATTATTCTCCTCCTAAAAACGTAGAGACGTGATCCCGTTCTTCACGGTTACTCTAGCCGCTCTCTATACCGGTGAATCTACGGATGGAATTTGATCGGTAAATGCCCGTCATAGGTCAATTTACCCGTCAAATACAGCTAACATTTTACCGAAACCGTCAATTAGAATAAAAAAAACGTTTCATATTTTGATTGTCACCGGCAATTTTGACCGGGTGTCTGCCATTTGAAATTCCAACCCTGTGACCACTGCTAGTAAATATCTTCTCCTCCCCCCATTCCTCGTCCCCAAATGCTAGTAAGTATCTTCTCCTCGCCTAGTTCCTCTCTTTTCCATAAACCTTTTATGTCCCCAAATGGAGGTCGTCTTCTTATTTTCTTTCGTTGAGAGAGATTCTTCTAAAACGTAACGGTTGTAACTAAATGTTTATAAAAGGAAACCCTAACCGAAAGGTCTTTCTTTAAACTATTCATTAATCGAATTTTAAGGAAGGTGACCCCTTTTGGATCAAAGTCATGTATATCATTTTATAATATAATGTATACTTCTTATTATATTCCATAATACTTACATTCCTTATACTTAAAACATAATAAATATATTATTAGGATCTTGAAATAATAATAATAAATATAACATCGGGGATGTTACATTAGTATAAGGGAAATAATTTATATGGAAATAGACCATAATAGTATTGAAGATAATTGCATAAAATATTTATAAATAATATTAATTATACAAAATTGAGGCACAAAAATCTAATAACTAAGACAAAACTTACTATAAATTACATAGGCCAATTTGCTCGGTGAAATGTTAGAAAATTGTACAAAAGACTTGCGGCTGTATGTTTTCGTAATCATTAATCAGAAGAATAGATTACAATGCAATACAATGTAATGAATAGCCATGCAATTCGAATCCTTGATAGGTCATTCGAATTGGGTGCATGAGAGTGGCGTAGTTCTCAGTTGACACCACTCGGCACATTAGTTAACCACTTAACTCCAACATAATTGACTCTAATTGACTTAGAGGAAGTTTAGACTAAGTATAACGTAATAGAACTCAACTGCATGCAACAAATAGGCGAGGGTTCCTTTCTGACTTCAATTAGGTGATTTTAACTGAACTGAGTCACCAAAGTTAGGTGAGGGTGCCTTTAACACTTTAGATAACTGCATTTAAACCAAAAATAACAATCAATCATGGGAAAGGCACCTTTATCCCTCTAGTTAGCTGAGAAGTAGATGAAACAACTCCCAGTTGACTGAGTGGGGCACATATCTCATGTAGATCAACCCATATTTTCTCCCCGAGTGGAGGAGGCCGAGTTAGGCTCCCCGATTGAAGGAGGAGATCTAGATTGATGGTGCAGTCACATATTTGAGTCAAAACGTAGGATAAGTGGAAAATTAGGAAAAAGTAATCCAAATTATGATGTGTGGTTGGATAATGACTCCAACATCCCCCCTTAAGCTAATCTCATGTGGAGGAGTACAAAAAATAGGGTTCCAACAACAAAGGCCATAGGTCATCCTTTACAAAAATAACTCTAAAATGCTCAAAATAAATAAGCGAGGAAAAGAGGGAAAACCCAGTGGGAAAGAAAACCCCCCCTCAAACTGAACACTAAAGAACTAATATTTCTTTGACACCATGATGGAACTCACCCCCAACAATGAATTGAGGTAAGAGAACTTCTTCTTAGTGATGTTATTTGTGAAAATGTGTGCAATTTTCTCACGTATGGGGCAATATTACATAACAATTGTTCTATCATGCACAAGCTCTCTGACGTAGTGCATGTGGATTTCGATGTGTTTGGTTCTTTGTCTCTGAACTGGATATGTCAAGATATTTTTAGCACTTTGATTGTCACAAAATATGATAGTCGAAGTAGTACTACCAATGTCTAACTCTCCTAGAATACCTTGCAGCCAAACTTCATGAATCCATGCATTGACCGCTCCCCGATACTCTGTCTCTATTGAAGATACGGCAATGACTGCCTACTTTTTGCTTGAACAAAAAATAGGCACACCGCCAAACATGAAAAATAGTTGTAAATGTACTTCCGATCAAGGATATCTCTAGCCCAACCCGAATCTAGGAATCCCACCAAGTATATATCAAAATCTACAGCATAGTGGATGCCATAGTTTCTAGTACCCTGCATGTACTGTAGAATCCTCTTGGCTTCCCTCCAATGAAGTTCATGAGGCTATTTCATGTACCTTGAAACAACATTCACGTCATAACAAATATCATTTTTTGAATGTGTCAAGTATAGA
Organism: Pseudotsuga menziesii; assembly: GCA_001517045.1. NCBI lineage: Eukaryota > Viridiplantae > Streptophyta > Pinopsida > Pinales > Pinaceae > Pseudotsuga > Pseudotsuga menziesii. The sequence goes on along the minus strand of LPNX010499833.1, from coordinate 69,466 downwards.
AGGCTTCCAATCAATTTCCCGTACATAGTGGAATCCACCTCCGGTGTAGAATTTCCTTCCTCAAGATTGATTCCTGAGAGGAGTGGGAAAGGTGTAGCCTTACAATCATCAATACTAAACTTAATTAGCAGGTATAAAACATGTTTTTATTGGTTGATCATTATCCCATCAAAAATCTTGAGTGATTTCTAGGCCTAGAAATTTCCTTAGCAGGCTTAAATCACTCATGTCAAATGCTTCATGAAAAGTAGTTTTTTATGAAATTGATTGAAGCAAGTGTGCTTCCTGCAATTAATAAATCATCAACATATAGAACAATAATAATCAAATCACCTTCATATTGTTGTAGGTAGACATTTGGATCAGACTTACATCTTGCAAAGTTTTGTGATAGTAGAAAAGAGTCTATCTTTGCATACCAAGCTCTTGGGGCATGTTTCAATCGATACAATGATTCCTGAAGTCTACAAAATAATATTAGGTATGATATGTACCCTTCAGGATGCTTCATGTAGATATATTGTTTCAAATCCCCATGAATAAAATCACTCTTCACATCCATATGGTGCACCTCCCAGTGTTTGGATGTGGAAATGGCTAAAACTAGCCAAAGGTCCACTCCTTGGACTTGTGAGAATCGTTTTGCTACCAATCGATATTTATATTTGCAAGTTGAACTATCTTCAACAACCTTATTTTGATAGACCCATTTGCATTGAACAAGTTTCCTCCTAGGTGGAAGGGAAACTAGCTCCCAGGTTGCATTTTTCTGAAGAGATTGATACTCTTCATTCATGGAAGCTTTCCATCTTGGATCGTGGTGGGAATGATAATATGACTTTGGATTAGATACAATAATCATATAACTCTTCTTGGATAGCAAAGGATCTGTGTAAGAAAGAGAAATACCCGCTCTTTGAAAGTCTCCTCGAGTTCTTCTTGGATCAATAAGATTTCCAATGTTTGACCTAATAGAGGAGATAGTCATTGCTTCCAATTTTGGTAGATGAGTGGGATCATTAGGTTCTGATTTAGAACTTGATATTTCATTCTCACTAATATCATAAATTACATCTGAATTATCAGAACACCTACTTTCATTTTCATCTCCAGAATCTTCATCAGAAAGAGGAAGTGGTTTTGCAGTTTCTTCCTCAACTAGTTTCATATCTTGAAGAGGTTCTTCAAAGCAGACACTTCTCTCTATGATTATATTTTTAGTTCTGATTTTCAAGAGATTATATCCTTTTTCTTCTTCAGCATACCCAATGAGGATACACCTAACACTCTATGGTTGCATAGAATTTCTTTTATCTAGAGGAATTCTAGCCCAAGCAGTGGACCCAAAAACACTGAGATTGGACACATCAAGCTTGTGACCAGTGTAAGCTTCAAAATGTGTTTTCCATTTGACGAATGAGTGTGGGACCCTTTTCTGAATGTATGAAGCAACATTCATAGCCTTGGGCCAAATATTGCAGCCAAATCTTTAAATTCAAGCATAATGTTGTCATCTCTTTTAGTGCTAGGTTTTTTCTTTTCCGCTACACCATTATGTTGAGGTGTGTAGGGAGCAGTTTGTTGGATATTGATCCCATTTTCTGCACAAAGTTGAAGCAACTCTAATTTAATGTATTCACCTCCATTATCATATATGATAGCTTTGATCTTGCTCCTAGTAGCAGTCTCAACGAAAGCTTTAAAATCATTGAATTTTTCAAAAACTTATGATTTCTTTTTGACAAAGTAGACCCATGTAAATCTTGAAAGGTCATATATGAAGGTAATAACATACCTCGTTGGGATTGGACCGCTGATATCAAAGTGGATCAGCACCAAAATACATGAAGCTCTGCTAGATTTTCCTCGATCAAGCTCATGCTTAGGATTTTTTTCGACTATGCATCCCTTCGATATCCCTTTTGAGGATTTTATTGTTGGAAGGCCTTCCACCAAGGAATCCTTTTGTAGTAGCTACAAATATTTATAGTTTAGGTGTCCAAACCTCTCATGCCACAACTGACTGACCTCATTTCCATGAGTTAGGAAGGAACTTGGCTTTGAATCTGGCACAAAATTGGAAAATTCATAAGCCTTTGTAGCATTATTTCTTTTTCCTACTCCAATGAGTTTTCCTGTGGCTATCTCAAAAATCTCAACACCATTGGGGCTTAGTATAACTCTTTTAGGAAAACCATTATGTGTCATTGGATATACAAAAAATAAGTTTGAGGCTAAAGAGGGAACATAAAGAACATTCTTGAAGCTAACATGCTCTAGTTGAACAGTACCTTTTCGTTTTGATGAGACTTATGAGTCATCTCCCACGTGAATGGAGATGGTGTCATCGAAATACACTGATGTGAAAGAATCCTTGCATGCAACCATATGATTCTAAGCACCAGAGTCAATGAGGAGAGCTTCAACATTCAAAACACTAGCCATGAGTACATGACCTCTTTCAGGCTGATTATTCTGATCTTGAGCATCCTTCTTCCTTGTGCCTTCTAGAACAATGATGTTGTTTTCCTCAAGGAGAAGGGCCATGTGATCAATTTTTCTCTTCATGCAAGATATTTCGGGATGAAAGCCTTTAGCACAGTAAGAGAACTTTGTCTTCTCTTTTCCCTGTTGCTTGTTTTTCCTCGAGCCTGAGGGCCCATCCAACTGTTGGTTTTTCTCCTTCGATTTGGGAGGGTCAAACTTAGTCTTCTCTTTATTTTTTTCCCTTTACATTCGAAGCCTTGGGTCCTCCAACAAATAAATATTTACCTTTGGAGGATCTCATGGATCCCATCTGAAAAAGTTTATCATCCTCATTGGTCAGGGACTCAATTAATGCATTCAAAGTAGGCATCTTCCAATTTGGAATTATAATCTTTTCGGTGTTGAAGGTAGAGACGAAGACATAGTAGTATGGTCCTAGCTTCGAAAGAATCGAAAGAATTAGCTTATCATCTTTCTTCTCGACTTCACATTGCTTCAATTGTAGCACAAGGTGCTTAAACTTAGTGAAGACTTCATTTATGGTTTCAAAATTGCCCGAATTGAGAGAGATCAGTTCATTCTCCGATTGATAGTCTCTCAAATCGTCTTTCTTTCCAAAGAGTTTATCAATTTGTTCCCACACTTCCTTGGGAGTCTTCAATCCAGAGAGATGAAAAATAAAATCCTTGGAAATGGAGAGGCATAGAAAACCATACGCCTCATCTAGTTTGTTCCAATATTTTTCCTTCTCTATTACTACATTTGGCTGTATCTCCATGCCCATGGTGAATCTGAAGTGTCCTTTGGAGTGCAATGATATCTCAATGTACTCTTTCCACTGTTGTTAGCTGAAAGGAGTGAGAAGATTGCTTGAGGAGTCCATTTTGTAGTTGTAACGAATGTAATATAATTTTTGAGATACCTGCAATCACACAAAACAAACAAAATAAGGTCGAAAAACCTGCACTTTTAGAGTTGCTTCACACCTGTATAGACTTCTCTGAACAGAATCCAGAGGGAGCAAGGCTAAGATTCCAGGATTTATGTGGAAAAATCTTTGGTTCTAGTGAAGTGTTGGAATGTTTTTGAGCAATTTTGTTCAATCATCATCAAATATCCATCAAGAAACATGTAGAAGAGTTGCCTTGTCCCGCTATGGCTCTGATACGATATAAAATTGAGGCACAACAATCTAAGAACCAAGAAAAAACTTACTATACATTACACGAACCAATTTTCTCAATGAAATGTCAGAAAAAAGTGCAAAATACTTGCAGCTGTAAATTTTCTTAATCATTAATCAGAATAATAGATTACAATGCAATACAATGGCATGAAAAGCCATGCAATTCGAATCCTTGAGAGGTCATTCGAATTGGGTGCATGAGAGTGGCTTAGTTGTCAGTTGTTTACACTCGGCATATCAGTCAACCACTTAACTCCAACATTATTGACTCTAACTGACTCGAAGATAGTTTAGACTGAGCCTAACTGAATAGAACTCAACTGCATGCCAACAAGTAGGTGAGGGCTCCTTTCTGACTTCAGTTAGGTGAGTTGAACTGAACTAAGTCACGGAATTTAGGTGATGGCGCCTTTAACACTCCAGTTAACTGCATTTAAACCAGAAATAACAATAAATCAAGGGAAAGATGCCTTTATCACTCCATTTACCTGAGAAGTTGGTGAAACAACTCTCGGTTGACTGAGTGGGGTGCATATCTCATGCATATTAACCCATATTTTCTCCCCGATTGAAGGAGAAGATGCAGTTTGATTATGCAGTCACATGTTTGAGTCAAAACTTAGGATAAGTGATAAATTAGGACAAAATAAGCCAAATAATGATGTGTTATTGGATAATGACTCTAACACATTATATATAAAATTTGTATCATCCTAAAATTATGTTCATATATTTACCAACATAGATCCATCTAAACACTATCTACCAAGCCCCAAGAGGGACCAAATCTCTCAAAGGTGCAAACCCTTTTTTAGAGTGGAAATGTGTAATCTAATTTTTATGGTTTTAGTTTATCTAAGATATGCAATTCTAAATAATTTAAATGTAGTTTAGGACGAAAAGTTATTTTTAATAATAGTTTATTATTTTTAATAAAAGACATGTGTCGACTCTAGGATGAGTATGGAAGGAGTGACACATTCCTCCCCTACTAGGCTATAGAATGCACCTCTTTGGTACACTAATAGCAAAATCAAAATAATAATATTTATAAGTTTAAACTATATTTATAAGTTTAAGATACAATGTAAGTATTCAATTAAATGTTAATATAAGATTAATGTATTCCCAATATAATTGTTTAATTCAAAAGATAAAATATTAATCATAAGATCAACTTATTCTCAATATATTATTTAATTTTTAAAAATGGTTAGCTATAAAACTAACTTATTCTCCATATATTTTTCAATTAAAAGTGAAAAATGTTAACTTACTCTCTCTCTCTCTCTCTCACACACACACACACACAAACTATGGCATATCAATAAACAAATCTTCAAATAAAAAATAGGTGAAAATCAAAATACATGGACAATTTTGAGAACATTCATTAAGAAACAATTTTTTAGCTGCTTAACTCCAATGATTCTACATTTATTAATTTAACTTCAAATCTAATCACAGTTATGATGCATAAATATTAGAATAACTCTTAGATACAACGATTAGGTTAACTCCAATGATTCTACAACTATTAGATTATTCCAATAGTGATACAACTATTACATTAAATTTAGATCAACTCCATGTCTTATCATGAGAAGTTAACCTTGATTGCAGTGAAACCATGCACCAAGAACAATCACTTAGGTAATGTGCAACTTATGTGACAGTTGAACTCCATGTAGGAGTTGGGAGTCAAGTTAATGTGCATAAGGATTAGTCTAATATTTATATTAACTTTTAAACTAGCACACCCACGTAGTTTCTAGTTGGATCACGTCGACAGGGGTCAAATGGTTGAGAGATAGTTATGGAACGTAAGAGAGTTTTGAAATATTTTTTATTAGTCATATTGTTTTAGTTAAATAGGTTCAACTTTGAGTTATTCATGCCTAACTACATGTTATCACTCACATTCTTGCTGTTACCTATTTATCAACTATTAGTTATTTTTTAAATATTCTTTTTCTTTTTATCAAACATTCTTCTAGTTATCTTCCATGAACTATCTGTTATCCATTCATGAGCTGTGTTATCCATGCAATATTACAACTGCCATAGAATCAATCTCGACAATACACTTATCTCATTCTCGTTCGTAAATGAAAAGCATAGACCGTATTTCACCCCAAATCTCAAATAAGACGTAATTAACTATTAGATACAACTATGAGCTTAACTCCAATGATGATACAACGATGAGCCTAACTTTAACTATTAGCTTAACAACTAGAAAATGAGTGGTTGTTATATTAGCTTAACTATATCTTTCAACGTATTTCAAACATATTAATGTTAATAATATGGTTGTTGCTAGTTCTATATCATAATACAAAGCATTAAATGAGTTCCTCTCGAGGTCTATTCTACACTATCTATAATCACAGATACAACACAAAATATGTAACACAAAACATCACAAATAAAAAAACATAGCAAAATTGCTGCACATATTCTACAAGTTAAATTGTTAAAATATCAATAAATCACAAAACACGGCAACAATTTTTAGTCAAACAGGAGAATAAATACTTTAGTTGTTTAAATTCTAAGCACACAATGCAACAATTGTTCGTAGTAAAACCGGAGAAACCAAGGTTTGTGTAATCTTTAGTCCTTTAATTTACATTAACATAGAGAACACGACAATAGTTTGCAAGAAAACCAAAGAAAAATGATCTCTTTAATTTTTTTATAAATAAAATGAACATGGCAATAGTTTGTTGTAAAACGACAGAGAAAATATTTCCTAAAGCAATTAGTGCTTTAATTTACAGATAAAATACATAATGCTACAAATAAGAAAATAATGATATCTTCATGGATTTAGTTATTTATTTTACTTATAATTCACAAATCACGATGATAATTCACAGAATAGGGCAATAATTTGCAGTAAAAAAAGAAAATAAATATTTCTTTAGTTCTTTAGTTATTTAATTTGTAGACAAATCAGAGAAAGAGCTAATGATATGCAATAAATAGCATAGTAAATCAGAGATGAATCTCTCAGGCTTGCTTTCTTATTAAACAAGGAGGAAAAGCATTACATTTATAGCTTGTAATACAAGCAACAGATCTCTACAAAAATGGATCTGATAACAATAAATAAGGAAAGCGTAGATTCAATTGCAGTTGTTTCGATTTTATTCTGGCAGTTGTTTCTATTTGATTATGTTTCTATTTTATTCATTTCTACATTAACATCTAACACTTCTCCTTAATGGAGAAGTGGATTTTCTACCACACCTAATTGTTTCTTGCATTCTTCAAAGTTCTTCTTTCCAAGAGGCTCGGTAAAGATGTCAGCCACATTATAGTGGTATTACAAGAGATCAAGTTAATTTCATTTGATTGTATCTTTTCTCTTACAAAATGATGCTGAATTTCAATATGCTTGCTTCTAGCATGATAAATTGGGTTGTGTGCCAATTTAATAGAGCTATGATTGTCACATTTGAGAACAGTTGGCTTCATTTGCTTATGGCCAATATATTCAAGAATTCCCCTTAGCCAAACAGCTTCACAAGTAACATTGCATAGAGCTTTGTATTCAACTTCTGTTGATGATAAAGAAATTGTTGTTTGTTTCTTACTACTCCAAGACACGACCCCTGTACCTATGTTGAATGCAGATCCTGAGGCTGATTTTCTGTCGTTAGGATTTCCAACCCAATCTGAATCAGAGTAACCTGTCAACTCAACATCACAATCATCAGTATACATAATACCAAAATTAATAGTTCCTTTCAGATATCGAAGGACTTTCTTTGCATCCATCCAGTGGCTTTCAAGTGGTTTAGCCATGAACTAACTAAGGATACTAACAGAATATGCTATGTCTGGTCTGGTAGTGGTAAGATAGTTTAAACTTCCCACCAACTGGCGATATAGAATACCATTTTCCTCTTTAGTTTCATCAACACTAGATAACTTAACTTTATGTTCTAAAGGTGTTGACAGTGAATTGCTTCCACTCATATTGAATCTTTCCAGAATCTCCCTTGTGTATTTAATTTGAGTGATCATTGTTTTACTACCTTCTCTCCATATTTCCAGACCTAAACAATAATTTATTTCACCAAGATCCTTCATTTCAAATTTCTGTGCTAACTGAATTTTAATATCTTCAATCAAGTGAGAATAACTTCCCGTTGTAATCAAATCATCAACATATAAGGATACCATAGTAACATTCCCATTTTCATCATTTTTGACATACATATTAGGATCATTTTTGCTTTTCACAAAACCTTTCTAAGCAAAGAATGAATCAATTTTAATATACCAATATCTAGGTGCTTGTTTCAAACCATATAAAGCTTTCCTAAGCTTACAAACAAGAACAAGTCTTGTACTTTCTTTATAAATCCTTCAGAATGAACCAAATAAACTTCTTTTAAATCACCATTCAAAAATGCATATTTAACATCTAACTGATGTACTTTCCAATTGTATTTCGTAGCTAATGCAATCATGATTCTAATTGTATTTAACTTAGCTATAGGTGCAAAAGTGTCTTCATAATCAATTCCTTCCTTTTGTCAATACTATTTTGCAACTAATCTAGCCTTATATTTGTCAACACTTCCATCTGCATTGAATTTGGTTTTATACAACCATTTACATCCTATTGGAAGTTTGTTTTTAGGCAGTTCTATTAATTCCCAAGTCTCATTCTTCATTATTGAATCATATTCTTCATTCATTGCAGCATTCCATTCCTTGTGATTTTTTGCTTGTTCATAAGAAATAGGTTCTACAACATTCATTACTTGTCATAAATGCATAATCTTTATTCCTGGAGGGTACCTGAATTGTTTGTGATAACTTCCTCTGCGGTCCACCACTTTGTTCACTTTCACTTCTTCTTTTCTGAGGTGTAGGATCCCCTCTAAGAGGAGTGTTTGTAGTATCCATGCTGCTATCACTTTGTTCTTGTACTTGTTCTTCTACCTCTTCCTGTTCACCAACTATATCAATTCTAACATGAACAACATTGTAATAAGGAGTATGCCAGACATGATATTTAGTTATTTCATCATCTGTATTCTCATGAAAAATCACATCTCTACTTGCTATGAGCTTATGTGTACTAAGCTCAAATAGTTTGTATGCCTTATGATCATCACAATAGCCAATGAATGTACACTTAACAGATTTTGCATCAAGTTTTCTTCGCTCATCTTTGGGAATATGAGCAAATGCCTTGGAACCAAATACCCTTAAATGACCAACTTCAGATTTATAGCCATAAAGGACTTCAAAAGGCTGTTTTAGATCTAAAATATTAGTTGGAATTCTATTTTTCAAATAAACAGCATTGTTAATGGCTTCTGCCCAAAAACCATTAGAGATATTTTTACCTTTCAACATGCTGCGAGCACATTCCACTAATTCCATGTTCTTCCTTTTAGATACACCATTTTGTTGTGGTGTAGAAGACACTGTGAATTGTTGAACAATCCCATTGTTCTTGCATTAGCTATCAAAATCTCCTAAGGTATATTCCCCACCTTGATCAGATCTGAGTATCTTGATGCATTTTTTTGTTTGCTTTTCCACCATGGTTTTAAATTCTTTAAATATTCAAATACATCACTCTTTTTCCTTATAAAATAAACCCACGTAAATCTTGATTTGTCATCAACAAATATAAGAAAATACCTTGTACCACCAAGTGATGTGGTTTGCATGGGTCCACAGACATTAGTATGCATTAATTCAATCATCTCTCTATTTTTTCTCTTTATGCACTCGAAATTGTTCCCTATGCTGCTTAACTAGTGCACAAGCTTCACATTCTATATGTTTATTTTTGAAAACACGAAGACCTTCAACCATCAATTTCTTCTGAAGTAGCACTAAGTCATTTTGATTAAGATGTCCATACTTGCAATTCCATAACTCTTCAGTTGTTACTGTTGTAGATGTCAGTGCTTGATGATTGGACTTTGTTACATCAAGCTTATACAGTCCTCCAATTCTTGTCCCCGTGGCTCTGACATTATAATAATTATGAATATCCTTCACAAGATAGTGAGACTGCATAAATTCTACATTCAGATTTTGATCAATTATTGTGGAATCAGTTCAATCAGATTCTTTTTTATGCCTAGAACATACAACACATTATGAATCTGTTTCTTTTGGCCATTAGGTAAATTGACACATATTACTCCATAACCCTGAATCTTATGAGATCTATTATCTCCTAAATATATGTGTGTTGCATATGTGATCTCATGATATTCATCAAACCACTCTTTGACACAAGACATATGACATGAGGCACCTAAATCTATGAACCATGCATTTTCATCATCAATGTCTGTAGACAATGCAGCTTCAGGAATAAACAACTATAGATTCTTAAAACCATCATTGATAGAGGTGTCAGTTTTCACATAATTTCCATTATGTTTTCTGAAATTTTGTTTGGATTCTCTAAGCTTTCATTTTATAACAATCTTTAGCATAATGACCAGGTTTCCCACAATAAAAACAACCATCATTTTTCTTATCATGTGCATCAAATTTTGATTGAGTCATACCTCTATTTCTTGGCTGAAACTTTCATGCTCTGTTTTTGTCCCATGGCTTTCCCATGTATGGTTGTTTTCCTTTGGCTACTAACGCTAATTCTGAAGTATGAGAGCCCATCTCAAACACCTTCATTCTTTCTTTTTCTTGTAGAAGAATCCCTGTTAGCTCATTAAATATAGGTGGCTTTGCTCTACCTCCTAGACTGGAAATAAGGACATGATAATTTCTAATTAAACCTTTTAATGTAATAGTTACCATGTCAGAATTTGAAACCTTATCACCAATTGCACTTAACTGATCACATAAATCTTTAATTCTGGAAACATAGGTGGTGATATTCTCATGAGCTTCCATTTTCATGGACAATAATTTAGTCTTTAGAAATAGAATTCTATTTGAGTTTGTAGTTTCATACAAACCTTTCAAAATGTCCCATGTCTCCTTCGAAGTTTTACGATCTTTGATATGCGGAATTATGTTGTCCTTGACATACATCCGCAATAGCACTTTTGCCTTTGTTTCACGTTTCTCCTAGTCTGCACCAGCAACACCTGTGGGTTTGGTTTCATCTCCATTTACAATAGTTTAGACACTCCACGCTTAAAAAATAATCAATATCTTGAATTTCCAGTCAATGTAATTATCTCCATCAAGCTTGGATGCTTCGTTTAGATAATTATCTACAAATGATTTTAACATCTTTGCACAATAAAATCAAACAACTTAGAAAATACCTTCTCCTGCTAGTGATGGCGGATGGAATCCCCAACTACGTATAATAGTAGGTTTATTAATCTCCTTGCCATGATTACCAGCTGACTAGCGCTGGTTCCACAAACTGCACACTACAGTTTTTCTCCTTTATGTGTAGCAGAGCTCCGTTCTCCATGCAGCTACACAACAAATCTTTTGATTGGCTGCACCTTAGCACGGATCATCCAAATGACCTCCACGCACACTTCACCGCTCCCACTCAGGGATTCTCACAACAGACTTCATTGCTCCCACAAATGGCTTTCGCTCAACCTCCCAGCTCTGATACCATAACTCAGCCTCCCAGAAAGAAAGATCTATGTCCCTCTTTTATATATAATTTACAATATATTCATAGTTAACCATATATTTATAGAAAAAAATTATTAAAATTTCATTGACATAATTTTTTATCATAGTTTTTCCCAAATTTAAAGGAATCTTTAAAAAGACCATTACCTCGTAAGTTTGACTCTAGTCCATACACGCTTTAAATGTATTCATCTGACGGTCTTCTCTTCTTTCTTAGTAATCACAAATACAAGAGACATTATCTCCCTATCCACGCGCGGGAGATAACTAACTGATCCATATCTGCGCAGGAGATTTGTCCACAAACGGCACCACCGCCAGGATGTTCAACAACTGCCACCCAATGTGGTTAGCCATTTAATTAAATAATTAAACTATATTAATCCTTATACTTAATGATACGCAGAGGATTAAACGATCTTTGTGAGCTTTTTGTGAATCTTGATGATCAACTAATTCAAATCCAAATTCCAAATATGAAATATATAGGCCTATCGTAATTACATATATTATATATACACAAAAGAATACATTGTGAATGTTGATGATCCTGAGTCTTGATGATCCACTATTCCAAGTCAAAATCCCAAATATGAAATATATACACCTATCCCTTTAATTACATATATATTATATCCAGAAGAACAGAGACACCAATCACATAAACACAATCATCATTAATAACTGGTCACATAAAAAAAACTAATATGACAAGTCCTACATGGGATGTATAAATTTATAAATCAGATAAAAACAAAGGGTTTCATATCATACAAAAAAAAAAGGGGGAAAACAATAGATAATAGTTCCTCTCCACCACCCTCAGAACCTATTTTATTCTCTGCTTATCAAAAGTATTGATTATACTGACTGGCTAGCAACATTGTCTCTATAGTTAAAAGGTATGGAATTTTAAGGTTCTGTACATTTATTTATATTACCTCAGCATTGTAGTATAAAAGATAACTATCCTCTTCCATTTATTCACTAAGTGGATTTTATTACAGAGAGCCTATGAAATAATTTCTGTTATGGATGAGTTTTTGAGCTGCAACTTGATATCCTGATACCAGAGTAGGATCATTACAAGACTGTATTTCATTGCGAGTGGGAATATATTACTATTGGGTTATGCCCTTTTGGGTAGGAAAAACACTAATGCTACCTATCAGCGTGCCATGAAGAGTGCATTTAATGACCTAATTCATAAAATCATTAAGGTTTATATGGATGTTTTTTTTCTTCTTTTTTATGACGATGAAGGACCAATTTAAGAAATCATGTCATTCTTCCTTCCTTCCTCGAAGCTTTAAATTCCATATTTTTCAAACGAAAACTATTACAAAGATATAAAACAACTACCTGGTCTCGATATCCATCTTCGATCCATCGTCTCTACTTCATACAGTATGGCCAGATCTTTGGTCAGATTGATCCTTTCTAGCTTCATGCATCATTAGATCGTCTTCTCCAACTTCACGCCTCATCAAATTTATGTTAGTATTCAAAACCATTTTCTCCAGCTTCATGCAACATCACATTTTGGGTAGCTTTTCGATGGCTGGTTATTTGGAATTAAGATGCAATGTTTGACCGTAACGAGTTACCATCATTGTCATCTGCACCATACACGAGCGTCAATTTAATGACATCTTGAGATTTAGTTCAATGAAACAATTGGACATTGAATTTCAGAGATCATAAATTAGATAGATGCACCATTTACAATGGTGTATACCTTAACGTATTGCATTCAATTATTGCATACTTTGATTCATAAGTCGATTTTTTTTACAGGATCTCTATTGAATTATGCAGTGTGCTAGTACAATAAATTATTGAAACTTCCTACAACTTCCAACGTAGTTGACCATCATTGAAATGCATGTCGTTTGCATATAGTTTCAATGAGTTGCAAACCGCTACGTGTCACAGGTTTCCATCTTGAAATCTACAACTTCTACGTAGTGATTTTCGAGATGGCAAGCTTGCTGGCATTAATATTTAGGATGACGACTGTGACCAACTGCATTCCTATTATTACATCAATTTCATTACCGCCCCACGCAGGGATCAAATTTGAAGGGCAGGTCTCATTTTACTTTGAAGGGTGGTGAGAAATTGAATCCTTCACGTTTGACATTTAAAAATAAATCATTCTTTTTTATTTGAAAATGTAAGTGTATAACAAAATTTCAATATTTATTAGAAACAGTGTATAGAAAAAAAATGACAATAAGAAGAAATCGCAAAATCTCAAGTGATTCAACATTTACATAGAATTAGCGAGGTAAACCATGTATATATGATTTATCACTTCCAGATTATTTTTATTTGGGATTACTCAAGAGTTAGAATAGATGAAGAGAGACTAAAATAAAGATTGAGAATGAAGAACATGTAACCCTCATGGAAGATGACATTGGGAAAAAGCCCATTTAGAAAGAGATTGGTGCACTTGTTTTGTTAATGTCAACATAGGGATAACCATTAGGAGTATTGGTTTTTTGTATTGCATTGTTCTTTGGCCTATTTATTTTGTGAAGGGAAATGTTTGTTTCCTATCATGCTAAAGTGATTAGAGTAGTTGATATGCTTGAATGCATAATATGAAATTGGGGGTGAAAGTAGCTTCATGGGGTACTAAACCTTATTTGTGTCTAGAATTGTTTTGAGAAGAGCTCCACTACTAGAAGTTCTATGTTACAAGGCCAAAAGAGATCAGGCATAAGATCCCTAACATTAATAACAAAAAATAAAAAAATGACCTTTGACTAGTGCCAACGTCTCCACTTAAAACTAGTGTACTTCTAACATTGTACATCCCTGGAAGATTTGAATAAAAAGATGACCTTTGACTAGTGCCAACATATCCACTTAAAACTAGTGTACTTCTAACATTGTACATCCCTGGAAGATTTGATTTTTTTTATACTTGTTGTGACCATTTGATCATTACCATAACCAATGGTTTAAAGAAACAACATAAAAGTAAAAAAATAGAAGAATAACTTTTCCATGATGTTTTACCTTAAGTGT
>LPNX010499833.1:0-51564 GCA_001517045.1 Pseudotsuga menziesii | reverse complement strand
ATTTAGGGCAGAAATTAGGGTTTCTGTAATCCAACGATTACAAAAAATATCAACACCAAAGTTGCACTCCACATGCTTGAGAACGGGCATGAATATTCACAACAGCCGGTATTCAGAAAACTCGCAGGCTCTTGAAGAGAGCAGTCTCCACACAGATACGTCTTCACCTCCACGTTCTTGAAGAGATATCAACGCAGCCAATGGCAGTCACGATCCATCAAATAAAAAGACAATATGCTGAGATATACAGTCCTCACATAGGTGATGGTGAGGGAGAGGCACAGCTTTCAATTAGAAGAGCCCACGCTGAATGAATAAGGTTCGTAGTAGCCTTCAATGCAGTCTCTTCCATACAGCCTCCTCCAGGCACGTCGCAGCACGAAAAAAATATGCAGGCTCCACTCAGGCAGCACTAGGCAGCTTCACTCAGAAAATTAGGGTTTGCTCAGAAAATATCAAAATATTCAGGCAGCTTCACCATTCAACGCAGATATATATCTCATATTCTTCAATGCTTCAGCTCCTATCCATCAACTCCAATGCACAATACACATTATATCACAATAAATTACCAGCATATACCACAATACCAGCATATAAATGGATACCAGCAACACGCAGCAGTAAATTATATCAATAGGAAATTGTATTTCCAGCTCTGATATATCACGATACCAGCAATACGCCGATTTACAAAGGAACCAGCAGTAAATTTACCAGCAATAAATTGTATCAGACACCCAGCAAATGTATCATGCCTCCAAATGTATCACAGTCTCCACGCAGCAGATGTATCACGCCTCCACGCAGTGTATCACAGTCTCCACGCAGCAGATGTATCACGCCTCCACGCAGTGTATCACAGTCTCCACGCAGCAGATGTATCACGCCTCACCAGCAGTCTCCACGCTAGTCTTCACACCAAGATACACCAATTCTTTACGGAGGAAGCATTCTCCACGCAGGATGGTTTCTCCAACGCAGTCGATAGGCACGCAGCATACACTGAAGAGCATCTCCAGATTGAAGGCACGCAGCATACACTGAAGGGAATCTCCAGATTGAAGGCACGCAGCAAAACGCTATGCACCACGCAGCATAAACTTACTCTCAACACCACGCACCATAACTTAATCTCAACACCACGCACCAGGCATCACGCATTCTCCAAATCAACACGCTGCAGCATAAACCACCGTAACAAAAACTTACAGCGTGGAAGAATTAGGGTTTGCAGCAGAGAATCACCTTAACATAAACGCACATAATGAATGCGCGCAGGGGCAGACTGGCAGGCAGTCTGGCAGCCAGGAGGGCGCAGAAAATGCAGCAGGAGTTATGGCAGACAACCTGCTCTGATACCACTTGTTGGTAATAACTCCCAATTCGTTAATCTATTCATGGCTAAGCATTCATTTATACATTCATGTGACGGTTTATTTCACCTTCCGTCCAGCCTTTTCGGCTTCCAACTATTCCTATTTATTTATTTACAATATTATAATCCCTAACGGATTATATTCTAACAGTTTTGAAATGAATTTTTCCTCAGTAACTAGCCATTCAATTTCAAACTCCACCTAATCCCTAAGCATCGTCTTCACCATAATAAACCTAAGTATTAGAAGACTTTAAAAATTATCCTTTAAACTTTAGTCTTTAGCCTACTAACATATAGATGTCAAATGCGAGGGATTGATAGGGATTGTCATTTCTCTTTTCAAAACTAGGTGCATATAATTTTTATTCAAACATATTGAAAAAGTATCCTTCAAACTTCAATGTGGATCTTACTAGTGTTTGAATCTCACATGAGAAGAAGTTTGAGAGGGCTTCCACGACTATTTTTCAAATTTTCATCTTATATTAATGTGAAAAGGTTAGACAAAAAACAAGGACTATTATATATTATAATCTCTTTGTGAACCTTCAAGATTCAAAAAAGACATTTTGACAAAAAAACATATTTACAACCTCTTCTCTTAAATTCTGGGTTGATAGTTTTGAGGAGTGGTATCCAAGGTAATCGTAGACTACATTTGATATGTCGACATTATGAACCTTTATCAAGATTCATCATCAAGATAATGAGTTGAGTTGAGTAACAGATAAAGATTTATTAATATATCTTTAACAACACATTTCAAGAGAAAACCATCATATCTCATTTACTCTAGTATAACCTAAAAGGCATCATTCTAATAAAAATTAAAACTTTAAGATTAATCTACAACTTAATCTTGTAGTGCTATCTAATCATTTTATAATAAAATTCAACATAGATTTAATTAAAGAACACTGCAATAATTGAAGAGAGGCATCATTTTGAACAATGTAAATCATGTCAATTATGGTAAAAAGGTGTTTTTGTTTTAGCAATTCATCTCTTTGATTATTTTCATATTCAAAGGTAAGTTTTTTTAAATTATTTTTTTGCCTATTATAATTTATAGTTTATATTCAATTTCAAATGTACACAAACTTATTGGATATTGAGAATGAAAAGAAAATCATTTCGAAGCAATAAGTGTGTATGCCAAAGGAATAGTCTAGTCACAATAGTAAGAGGGAGATATACCCCTCTAGGTGAAATGCACCATGAAAGACATGTTATCTTACTTATGCAATAACAAACTCTCCTCCCCCTATATATTGTTTTCAGTGCCTATAGTTCCTATAATGTAATGAAATTGATTTGGAATGCCCGTAGTGCTTATAATGGTCCAGTCTATCTGTTCATGAACTATTCATGAACAAACCTATCTATCCATGACATAGGCAAGATTAGGTGAGTAGGTAGAATGTAGTAAGGGAGGGAGCACAAAGAAAGAACCAAAGTCAATACAAATCATTGAAATGGTTTACATCCAATGCAACATTGCATGTTCTTATCCATGTGGCCTCCCTAATGTAGGGGTTATCCTCATAAAAGTAAATACCTTCTATAGTACCCTTAATTATATAAATCCTAGAAATTGGAAAAAAATCATTTCCAAGTCTCTCCAACATTGACATCTTATCCTAGTTATTTTATGGAAACACTTCAAATTTTCCAACAAATATCAAGTATTTTAATTTTTTTTTTGTTCTATTATGGTTTATGGATTTTGGATGCACACAAACTAATTGTAAATCAGAAATAAAAATAAAAGCATTGCCACCACCTTAATGTTTTAGGAGAAACAACTATTTATTGAACCTGCTGGAGCCCATAAGAGAAGACAGTAATACACACTCGATTATTGTGTGGAAACATATAATTCACATCTCTATGGCCCTCACACGATGCACATTGGAAGTAGTTGGGGCATCTTCTGTCATTCATGTCATGGAGTAAGATCTCATACAAATATGGAGACACATGCGCAGATACGTCATTATTATTATTTTAGCTAATGAAAGTCCATACATATATAAATAGGTCTCTACTCTCCCGGTCCCTGGAGCATGTAGTTTATTGAACTTAGATAAGGGACGACTCTGTCGGGTTGGTAAAAAAGTCGGTCGTTAGGTCATTGATAAAATATGCCATTGGAATTTGGAAGGAACTTTGAATGGAGGATTGATTTCGTTTGATGGAATCTCTTTTGGTTAAGTGTGAATGCTCCTACATAAAAGAAAAACCCTAGAATGTAATACCTAATGCTTTCAGGAAACAACTTTTTTATCAACCCTAAATTCAAGAACTACTTTTATAATTGAATCATGTCCTCCCCACATGCTCAATTCGAAGTGATCAAACAAAAGCCCCAATTTTAGGTGTATTGTGGATAATCGCTCCAATGTATATCGAGTTTATCACCTAATTCAAAGTGATCAAACAAAAACCCAATTTTAGGTGGATTACAGATAATCCCTCCAATCTATATCGATTTTATCATCCCTATCGGAAAGGTTAAGTATTTATTAGTCCAATATAAGGAAGAACTTAAAATTCTCTAACAAATATCACTAGAAGTTGGGTTCCGTGTGTCTACCATAGTCCACAAGGAAGACAAATCATAAACACATGTTTGGGAGGTTTGTGACAATGAGGCTGTTGAAATCATGTTCTTTTCGAGCTCACTACACTCCCAGTCCCTCATTCATGAACGTTTGTCGAGGGATTCTCTTGTTTATATATATTGGTAATACATTTTTTTCGTCTTGTTGCCATTATTAGAAGGCCGACAGGAAAACAGAGGGGTCAGATTCTACAACATTTACAGTTTCGGTTGTTAAATATTTTATCCTTTTAACCTTTGGATTTAATTAAGGAAATTGGAATAATTCGTGAATAATTCAAACACTTGTATTAAAATATTTTTCTTTCTTTCAACCTAATGTTTACAATTCACGAAAGATAAAGAGCATTGACATATTTGGAACTCAAATACCAGGCTCTTTCTGCTTACTCCTCCACCCAACGAAGTTGTGGTCATGGCCTATGAAAGTATACATTATTTTGGTATGATTTCTTTTAAATACTGGGTTTTTTAAGGTTACATCTATTGCGTATTTGAGACTTAGTCTAGCTAATGTGCGGTTGCATAATACATTACAAATTTCAAACAACATTTTGGATGGAGAAATTTTAAACCCTTATATTTATAGCACCAAAAGGCACTGCAACAAGAAACACACTTAAATTTTCTCCACATATAAAATGTTACAAAAGTGCAAAATGTTGTACATACCTGTAAATTCATGACAACCAATTCGATAGCTTAGCTTTGCAAAATCTTCTAGAGGAAATAGAAATTAGGGAGTCACTAAAGCATGTAATTGGAGAGTTGAGAGTCTGAGTATCGACATCCGACGATCCTATACTCATAAACCCATGATAATGTTTTTTTCTCCCACAAACTTCACTAATCTCTTTAAGTTTGGGGAAGCTCTATCCAGCCTACCCAACGTTCTACCTTTTCTTCTCTTTCTCCTACATGTGACGAAGGTGGCACCTTAGAGTTGTACACCACATAAGACAATGAGGAATTAGAGTGCATAGTCATTTCCTTCTATAGAAAGATGATTGAAATCATCGCCATTTGAATTCCCCAATATCTCGATGCTCTTGAGTTGGTTTACTTGCCAGAGGTAGGAGAATGCATGTTTGTGTATTTCACATGGTTACAAAAGAAAAAAATTTATAATTGCTTCTACATAACATAGATATATCTGTGTAGGTGAGGGAAAACTGGGTATTGTTTTCCCGTGGTGTTCGAAGGCTTTCAGAGATCATTCTTTGTTTCGAGGGAACTCATGGCACAGATCAAAGAGCCCACTAGAGGAAGAGGAGGAAGAAAAGGAGGACTCAAGTCAAAAGCTAAGGCGAGTGAGGAGGAGATACGTAATAGCGATATTTGTAGGAGCAACCCATTGGTGTTATAATGATGGAAACAAGACTCTCCAAATCGTAGACATTTCCAACACAACCAACCCTCATAATTAGCTCAGGAACATGAGTTATCGCCTAAGAATCCTGACAAATTATGTAATGATAATATTCAATTAGGTATATGACAAATTCTTTAATTTATTTTAGAGTTGACTATATGCATATTGTCCAATCCTTCTCTCTTGCTAGCCCTCCATTCGAGTTGCCTTTGTCTTTGTTTCCTAACCCCCTTTCTTTGATGAGATGGGAAGACTAAGCAACCTAGGTGGATTGTGGGATACTGGGATTGTGATTCAAATGATTCTGATCCTAGTAAATGAATGAAAATTGGAATTTCACGTCCCCACCCTTCTATAGAGAGAATATGCGACTATGTTTCCATCAATTCGGGCAAACTAGCCCCATTAACATGATATAAAATGCATGAAACTTAAAAACATACACATTCAAGCAATCTACAACAGAAGCATACACGTTCAAGCATTCACATACATGTTGTTCATGCTCATAAAAAATCCAACATTCATCATGTTCACCATTTAACATGTTCATGATAATTTAGGAAGAAAACACAATTGTAGAGTTAAATACAAGAATACTTATCTTAGAAGCGAAGCCCGCCCTACAACTAGTTATGTCGTTGCAACGTTCCACCCAACCATAGGCCAGTGTGCTCATCAATCTCTCAGCAACAATGCCACCCTCGAGCTGGGCATGATTCCCACAAGGAATAAGGGACACTAGCAGGCTCACACGTAGCCAAGGATACAACAAAAATTAGTCAAGCCATAGTTGGGTTTATCAAGCTAGTCATACCAAAGCACAGATGCATACACAACAAGATACACAATTTTGGGTTGAAGAAAACATTTTTGAGCAACAAACGAATTTCCAAGATGGGTGAAAAAAACCCCTAACATCAATTCGATTTCCAGGGACGTTTTGGCCCTAAAATGGCCAAAACAGACTCAACAACACCCATGAAAATTGTGGTCTCTTCCTCAATCCGCTAGGCATTACCAAAATGATTTCCATCTTGGAGAATGACGGGGAAATACAACAAAAATTGTGGGGGAGGAAATCCACCCACAGATCATTACCAAAACGAATTTCCCAGCCTGGGTAAAATGAAGAACACGACTAAGGAAAAAATAGCTCTCCCGCGTGAGGAAACAAAATTAGGTGCATGAGAGCGAGAGTGATCCACTCCCTTCTTCCACATGAGGGATAATGGGTGATAGATCTCCCTTAGGCATGCGTGTGAGAAATGGCCTATGACCCTGCCGAGGAATGACAGATCCACCCACCTTTGCAACTACCCATGCGTCACATCCCTCAAGGATATAATTGCCCCCAACTAATTCCTGTAGAATTTAATTGGTTGGTGAATAAGACAAGAAAAGGTGAGTAAGACAAAAAGGTGGTTGATATCTAGATGGGTTCTTCTCTTGACACATGGATTTTTCCCATTGGCTCAAGGTTTGAACATTCTCCCCCCCTTATCCTTAGGAAATCATGCCCCCATCTCATTATTTGCTGCATTGACAAAGCTGGTTGTGGGTATTTAATTATATTGCATATTTACATGATGTCCAAAATTATAATGTGCCGGCTAGTGCAAAATACCATCGGCATCGATTTTAATCGTCGAATCATAAAACAATAAATCAATGGTAGGGTTTTTCCTTTAGCTCCTCACCATGATTAATTACAATATTTACACCATATATATTTAATGCAAACGGGGTCAAAACCCAGGTATTACATGGAATAAATCCTAGAATCATGGAATAACTAGTATAGGATATTATTCATGAACACAAATAAAAGGCGACGTGTTTCTAGCCTTTTACCAAAGATCCGTCATCCCAGTCCTATGGCAGTCATAATAGAAATGTCTGGTACTGGGTGAAACCATGGTCTAGCAACTTATAGACCCATTGGACCAGGTTAGGTTTGAATCCGACAATAGTTGCTCAATGCATTGTAAATTACAACTTGTAAGTTGTAACCTAAAAAACAACACCATTAGTTTTTCCTTACGAAGCCTTGAAAGTGGAGGGTTATCAAATTAATTCACCATCCATAGATATGACTCATATGAGAATTTAATTTCACATCATATACTAAAATACTCAAGTGACTTGTAATTTGTGATATCAAGTGACTCAGTGAACAAGAAGATGCTAGATGGAAAACTGAGTTAGAAGGTTGGAATCCTCTCAGACCAAGAATTAATGAAGTTCGTGAATCAGTAATGCATGCCAATGCCATTAAATTCTTCAAAAGTGAACATTGAATCCTAAGTCATAGCCCTGACTCACTGATTTGAACTTGGAATTGGGAATCCCAGTGGCCCACAGTGGTTCGTGCCCATTGGGATCAAGATCCTCATTCATGATCCAACTATTCCACGAAACTTGGGAAGAATTTGAGTCCCGACTCTCCCACAGTCCACTGAATCACTAATAACCCATGGGAGGGAAATTTTTTTATCTTCCCTTATGTTTCAAATTTATCGAGGCTTATTCAATTTCATTACCGAGGCTTACTCAATTTCATTACCGAGGATGAACTTGAATGACAGTTGCCCCATCTGCCGTCGACCATTTGAGAGTACTACTTAGACGTGCTATTACTTTATAATGAATCTTGATGGTCATTCATATCATCCCTGATTATAAGAATTTGTTTACTTTTTAGAGGAGAAAGTTAATGGAAGTTCTTATAGATTCTATTTATAGGATACACTCTTAGCTATCTCCTATGGATTTTTCCACAGCATACTCTCAATAACTTGAAAATAGCTCATGTTTACAATGATTAGATTTTTAGTAGGTACACCTTTTAGGGTTGGAATTTGGTGGGAAAAATGTAAGTCATAGGCCATTTAAAATGTTTACAATGATTAGATCTTTAGCCACTGCAACTTCCATGGTTGGGGTTTCGTGGACAAAATATCAGTTATGGGCTATTTTGTTATAACTTTTCATGTTTACAATGATTTCATCTTTAGCAGCTACACCTTCTAAGGTTGGAATTTGGTAGGAAAAATGTCAGTCATCCATCATTGTGTTATAACTTTTTCCTTGAATAGTAGTTTACATAGTTATATTTTTTACCAAATCTATTTTTTGATACCCACTGTATCTTGCAAACTATTATCAAATTTTCTTTGATGGCCAATGTATTTTCCAAACTATTATTAGCAAAAGAAGAGTAATTATATTTCAAAAGATTTCAAGAACTCTTGGCAGAATTTGGGCTACATTTTACAGCTAACTATTCTAGTTTTATTCCTTATTGTCATTAATTTGCTCCAAAAACCAACAGCTTGGTAGAGCAACTTCCAAATTGTCATTGTTCCTTTTTAGGAATGCTTGATTCATATATGTAATGAAAGGTATACCTTCAATATATTTATTGTTTAAATTCTTTAGCATTGAGCACTTAATTTCAAATTCTATGTACTTAAATATTTTGATTTTCATTGTAAAGATCTTCGTTCAGTGCTCATACTAGAGCTGACACATGTCCTTTATAAAAAATAACATGTCACATATATAATACTGCATATTAAAACCACAAACATTCTGTTCACATTTCTTCAACATTTCCACTCTAAAAAAGGGGTTTGTAGTTAGATAAATTTGATCCCTTTCGGCTCTTGGTAAATCCTTTTTAAGATGGATCTATACTAGTAAATAAAATATTTACTATGGATAAGTAATTATTTTATCTAATAAAACTTAAAATTTATTTAATGAAGCCTAAAAATAACCTGAAACATATATACTCAACCTTAAAAACAAAAAGTATTTCAACATAAAACTATGATTTTGAATCTTCTTACTAATTGATTGCAACATCATAGAATATAAAAGTTGTTTTATGAGTCTTGAATTCAATGATCTCATTCATCCTTTAGTGGTTCCTGTCCAAATTACAACTAAGTTATAAACCCTATGGTTTCTTCCCTAGACACAATTCATTGACATGCCTATTAGTTTGGGAATTATAAATTAATTAACATTTTCAAGCTCTTTTATTACATATCTTGTGTCTTGATGACGGTGGTACACGAATTTTTTTAAAAGAATTGTGCTTGTATGAGTCTTTATATGTGACATCTTTCTTAGTAGTTATCACACCATAATAACTTCAAAGGGTAAATGACTTATCTACTCTCATACATAAGGGTTTACATTTTTCTTCATCACATCTCCAAGATACTATAACCAAAATCCTTTGGGTCCTTAGGGATTACATCAAACCTACCATCCCTTCTTTCCAACAACAAAAAAACATCTCTCTTCCCAATTATAACCGATAGACGAAAGGGGAACTTTTGGACTCTTGGATTCATAATCTAAAAGTTTATTTTCAATCTTGTCCCACCATGATAAGAAATCACCTCATTTTCCAGTTATGGTTGCAATCTCATTTTATAAAACTCATTGTTATTTGTTCTTTAGATTTGAAAGATATTACTACTTGTGATGCATTTTCCAAATCCATTAAAAATGATTTTAATCTCATGGATATTTTAATAATTGGATATTTAATAATGATCTAGTGTTGGGACTATTGGCTAACACTCTAAATATCAAAGTGTGTATCAATTGATAAGGCCTTGACTAAACTCCACCTTTAGTGTCACATCAAAGACCCTAAATAAGTTATTTTTCTTAAATTCAAATATGGTGTTCTTACTATGATTTGTAATGAGATCTCCTTGTTTGAGAGAAAAATCCTAGACCAATAATTTATTCATGGCATCACTATAGAATACAATGTCAAGAAGAAACCTCATTTCCCTCCCTTCCATAATAATAAGCTTACCTTTAGTAATAAGGACTTCCCTTGAAACATATTTTTGCACTTATAAAATGTAATTCTAAAACCCTAGAATCCACTTTGCCACTCCTCATCTTTCAAGATGGTGACATCACCATAATACCCCATATCATGATGATACATATTATAGATTCTTATAGTGGAAAATCATGTCCACATCTATACTGCCCAATCCTAGGGTACATCTATCTCATGTCCACCCCTCATTAGCTAAGATATCTTATTTAATCCATGTTCACATCCCCTCATCAATGTCACAACATAAATAGGACCAACAATATCCTCTCTAGTGATCACACAAGATAATACCTTGTATTACATAGCACATTATCTTTGACAATTTTAATCACAAATTTAAGAAGTTACCACTAGAAAACAAGACAAATGAACTTACCTTTGTGGAAATAATTTCCTAGTATTGGTCTAAGTCAGTAGATCAACCTACGCACACCACTCTCCCTCTCACTTATACCATGCACCATATTGGTTGATCCATTGAAGGACACCATATGTCTCACAACCTATTCTTTATACCCTCCTTTAGAAAACACGATATGTAATTGGACCTCCTACCTCACCCATACTATCATTTCACTCTACCTCTCACCCTATTACTCACAACCCTTTTCCCCATTTCTCTCAATATTTACAATAAAGAATGATATAAAACACATTGACAACTACATAGCACACTCCTATGGTTATTGGTGATGATCTTCAATAGTCCCAACACTAGATCATTACATCCTCATATTAGTAAAAGAGGAGCCCCATGTTCAGTTTATTCTATTGTGCACATGATTGGCATTCATAAGGTTGCAAGTGATAACATCATATGAGAAAAACGTTTCTTTTTCTCTTTTATCCATAGGAATGAACACTCAAGAGTACATAATTTCTATAGAAATACTCGTTTTAGAACATCCAAACCCCATTTTCACATTTAAGAAGCATCGTTATACTAGTCTCTCTCTTTGTTTTCATATATGAACAAGCACACTATGCATGTATACCCGTCATGTTGTTACACATATCCATGGTTTTTCAGTCTCTAAAGTGTGTTACTTGCACTTGTCTCTTGATCCCTATTTTAAGGTAGTGGATTTATTTCATCACTATTTTTAGTCAGTGGAAACTTAGCACTATTTTCATATTGTAGATAGTCTCATACATAGTTTTTTGGTCATCTTCAAATTGAACATTATCACAACACTTTGTATCCACTTCACACATACTCACTAACACCATCAACATATTTTGGGTATCTCCTACACCTTTAATGTTTAGTACAAGTACGCCCAACACTCTTTCCAATAATTGTTTTCCATTTTTTGGGTGAACACTCTATTCTAGCTTAGAATAGACATAAACATAACTATCATCCATCCCACTACCAACTTTCACAATACCATTATCATTTTAAACATGTATGATCAAATTCCAATCACAAACCTATTCCCTTTTCACATATGTAATAGACATGTCCATATCACCTACTATTGTCACTCCATTGATAATCCCTTTGGTTCTAGATCTAGTTGTAGGACACAACTTAGCAATTCAAGTTTATTCTCCAACATGTCTTAAACTCCCTACAACCACTCTTAAATTGGGGGCATGAACTTCACATTAGCTCATAAATTAGATCTGTGTAGTTATCAACTATAGTAGTTCATTGGTCCTTATTTTGAACATTTTTATATACTTCTAGATCTTCCACAAATTAGTTTCATTTCTACACCTCACATGCAAACAGAGGCCCTCACAAACAAACTGAGGCTCTCTCAAGTGGTTGAGTGTTGTAAGTTGTGCAGAAGGTCTCAATGTCAAATCCCTGGATGGCTATACATTGCTATATAAGGGCCTCACTTAATGTCCCCATCGGGTTAGCTCCGTAATTAGAGTGAACGGGGTGTGACACCTTTGGGTGGGTCCAGTGTGATTTCTTCTCATGGACATAACATCCCTGTTGGATCTTCCACAAATTAGTATTATTTCTACACCTCACATGCAAACTGAGGCCCTCACATACAAACCGAGTCTCTCTCAGGTGGTTGAGTGTTGTAAGTTGTGCAAAAGGTCTCAATGTCAAATCCTCAGGTAACTATACATTGTTAGATAAGGGCCTCACTTGATGTCCACATCAGGTTAGCTCTGTAATTAGAGTGAATAGGGTGCGACACCTTTGGGTGGGTCCCTTGTGATTTCTTCCGGTGGACATAGCACCCCCATTGGGGGTTTGTGAACCACTGCATAAAAGAAAATGGACACCTCATAAGGAATAAGTCACCCTCCCGTAAAGTTACAATGCCATTGAGAAACCATTCTTCAAATTAGTTAATAAATGGTTTCATTGAGCTATATCCATATTAATTTTTTATTTTATGTCTTAAATCTAGTTTAATATAAGCTACTTGTAAAACTATAGACAAGACCTTCATCCAAGTGAAAAATCAAACATGAGGCTTTTATTGTTTTATCTTTTTATCTTCGTTATTCTAGTTATTTTTGGTTTGGTTCATGGTGTTCTTTAGTAAGGAACTTTTAGCCTTATTAGAAGCTATTATAATATAATTATCCATGAATGGAATGATAGAAAGAATGGACACAAAGGAAAGATAAATGCTATATAAACCTTCTTCCAAAATTTACACCACTTTTCCATTGAGTGTTTCCCAAATTTCAATCATATTTATTAACGTACACTACATCATATCCTCTAGCCTTTTAAATCTTAACCCTTGTAAATTTCAAGATCCACAATATCCATTGTTCATTGTCCCCAATTATTGAAAACAATATACTAGTAATAAGAACAATGGCATTTGCTTATGCTATTGGCCCTAATGATATTCTTCAAAATCACCATCATGTCACCCATTAGATTGCTTTTGTAGATGATTCTATATTTATAAGACCATTCTACCGCAATTTACCCAATTCCCTCTTAGCTACATCAACACTCCTCTTCAACTCCTCTCAAAAATCTGTGTCATGTCCACTATTGTATGAAGATCGAATAAAATTCTTTAGAGATTATTCGTCAAATTCATGATCATGTTCAATCCTATGGTCAATATTCATATCGAAAGTGAAACAAATATTTTGTCGTGGATTCAATTAAAATAGTAATTTCGAGGGGATCATGGGAGAGATACACAACAATGACAAATATTTTCTTCATTGTCACACATTTTTATGATGGCCGTAAATATGCTATAAAAACACGTCATAATTCGAGATATCAAGGTGATTAAATGTTCATTCCGAGCCAAATACTTGATAAGTCAATTTATCATTTGTAGAAACGCGACTTTGGAAGTAATTATAAAGTAGCTTAGTCTTTAAATTATACAATATAGTTAGGACAACAAAAAAAAATACTAAATTTATGTATTGCTATATTGAAATAGAAGAGGAATTTTGTATTTATAAGAAAGGAGAGATTGAACTCATAATTGGATGGTATATGCTAAAAAACAAGGTATACCAATTTAGTCACTAATTAGCGATACAAGTAATTATTATCCTACATTTTAATATTCAATCTCTTCTCAAGTGCACAAGACTAGTATTCCTTAGCTTTTGCAAGTATAACATTTTATGAGAAGACATTATTTTTTTCTTTTAGCCATAGGAATGAATAGTCCATGGTGCATCATTTCTACAAACACACTCATCTTAGGACATGTCGGCCTTATTTTGGCATTTAAGAAGCATTGTTGTACTAGTGTCTTTGTTACAGCTGATTTTACCACACTTGGTATATTATGTTTTCATGGCCTATCCCTATCTCCATGTAGACTCTTTGGACCCCCTTTGCTCAGTATAAATTTGATGCTCCATAAAATCCCCTTAGAATGTCTTATTTATGGGTCTATGCTGGTCACCAACTTACAGACTGTGTGTACACACAACTTACTCCACTATGATTTGCGTACATTTGAAATGTGCTAAAAAATAAAATATTTGGACTTTTCCCTCATCAAGTAACGAATAACTTAACTATTGGCCTTCCATATTCCTGGAAACGCTCTGACTCGACCCTTCACCTCCTATTGAAGGGCTATACATTAAGCTACTTGGAGGCATTAGAGGAGGAGAACTTGTGAGAGCAAAGAGACTATAATGGATTTGTGCTCCATTCTTGCATACTTGAGTCTGCATCCCTTTGTACTTTGAGCAACCATTGATGCTCTTTCCCAAGCTTTCCATTGTCTTGTGAGCTTGCCATCGATATGGAGGATTGAAGTGGTGTAGGCACAGGTGGACGACTTGGTTTCTCGATTTCGACGAGGTGCCGACAGAGTTTGTCACTTATATCTCTGTTTATATTTAATAGAAATATCCATTTCTCGTCCATTATATGTGTAACTATGAATATTTTTATCTATGGATGTAGTTGCTTTGATTATATATTGGATTTATATGTGCTAGAGTAGGTTCTAATGATTAATATCTATCATGCTTGTGTATTTTGTTGTTGTTGAGAATGGAATGTAGGTACAAGTATGATTGAAATCTCAACGGGGATCTTCTACAAACGTCTAGAATAATGTACGATTCTCATCCCTTAGCGTTAGACTTGTTCATTTCTTTAGCATATTGGAAATGGATCGATTTCTAGTGTCATACTGTCTGTTGTGGTCCACCCCAAGCCATAGGAATTTTTCTCTATAACAGAATTGGCGACTCCACCGAGGAATTTCCTTTTTGTTGGGGTTTGGGTGCATGGTGTGTTTGATTTTCTCTCCGCTTCTCTATGTTTTATGTGTCTTGTTCAGGAGTTTTTTATCCCATTGGTATTCCTTTGAAGTAATATGATTCTTAGAATACCTTTTTACCACCTTTCTCTTGATGTATGCGGGTCATAGAGGTAACAGTCGCATATACATGTATTTACAGTCATTTATACACGCGAGTTTTCTGTGAACAATCGTGTATATCCCTCTTTGTGAGTGAGATATTGATGTTTGAGAGATGTTGGGTGGGTTGTGAGTGTTGCTGAGTCTTCTTGGGTGTATGTGATGCTTGTTTCCTGCTTATGTAATAACCAAAGAATTATTTTTATTTCCTTTTATTTAAAAGTAGTTCTTGTCATTTATCTCCTTTTTTGTTTTGGTATTGCTGCATTAGACTTCTTAGTCTCAGTGTCTTTCTTGGATTGTGTCTGATACTTGTTGTAGGGTTTGGGAGTTTATAGAGTCTGTTTGTTGCATTTTCATATCATTCATAATCAAAATACATAAATATTTTTATTTTTGGCATGTTTTTGCATTATGCATTTGCATGAAAATGATACTTGCATTAGGTTTGCTATGATGAAATAGTATTCTGACTTTCATATAGGAATGCAACTTTTTGCATTTCGTGTAGCAACATACCCCCTTTTTCATGTTTAAAACAAGTTGCACTTGGAATTGTTTTTTAGGTGTGCATATTTATTTCATTGATGAGTCATAATATCGCTAGTTGCACATTCAGTACCCTTGAGTAATCACAACAATTAAAATTAACACTTAACTTAAAATTGATTACACTTTTTATTTGATAGAGGTGCACCAACAAGCTTAGGTTGTAGAGTCTTGGAATATGGTGTCGTGAGCATACTTTTTCGAGACTACGAAACAAAACAATTAGGTGTCTGTCTAGGTGAGAAGATAAATCCTTGATATAATTAGTGTTCTCAGGAGGCTCGTCTTACATGGTAGTTAAGAACGAGGCAATGTACACATTAGTGGTGGGGATATCCCCTTTTTCACTCTCTGTGTAGTGCCATAGATATTTCCAGGATCTTATTCATATCTGGGGGATTTTGAGATACCTTTGGTGCTTTCGAGCTTTGAGCTTGTTACCCTTCCTATACGGTAGATCCTTCCTGCGACTATCCACCTATGCATTGGTTATATTTGGGTCACCATAGTTTCCTTACCTAGGTGTCAAAGGGGGTACTTGTAGAGGTTATTCTGTGAGTGTCCTGGCCAAGTAGGGGTCGGAAAACAGAGTCGCTATATGTGTTGAAGCTAAGGGCCACTATAATTGGTTACACACCTTGGATTTTAGTGTATGGGAGTCTCAGGCCTCTTCTAGGAGATACAGATGTGCTGCATTTAGGAGCTCACTTATCCTCCCTCTTAGCTTGTTTGCATCTGACTTAGCTTTACTTAGGGGTGTTCTCTTTGTGCACTATCTGGATTTAGGGATCGTGGTTACTTGAGTATCATTATGTTCTCTTGATTTTGGGTCCTTTTATGTTCGACATGCCTAACATCACTACTATTATCTCGTCACTCGCTCCAGGTCCTAGTGCAGACCCTGATGTTGGACTGGGGGGCACCACAACCCATTACCTTGCTCATAGATTAAGGAGTGGTCATATTCCACTGTCTACTCAATTTGTGAAGGACTTTCTCTCTCTTCACCCAGTATTAACACCGGTGTTCTTTCTCACGGGGGTGGTAATGGATACATGAACGTTGGGTCTACACCTTGCATTCCTTCTTAGGTTCCATCATTAACCACACTATTTCCTTTGAATGTGTTGTCATGATCAATCCTCCCTATATCCTATAGTTTGGACACTTTACTAATTTATTCCAATTGTTTTGGACTAATATTGTTGTCATGTAGGGTCCATTTTTGTGCACTCTCATCGAATTTGCGCTCGTTCATTCCCATGATAGGTATAACTTTGAACTGGAATATAGGATAGGATCACCTTTTCGCATGCATCGTGCATTGTCCTATGACCCTGTCACCTTAACCATAAGTACGAACCCACTTCATGATGTTACAGAGCCATCACACTACTTCTAGAATTTACATTATGTAAGTGGTAGAGCCTTCATACTCATGGGTGCCCTAGATAGATCCCACTTTTCCATTTGGTATATATTCAAGGTGAATATGAAACTTAAATATAGTCTCTCTAACTCTAGCAAACTCTTTCTAAAGTTGGCAGTCCCGATTAATATAGCATAAAATCCTTTAATTAAAAACCAACAAAAATTTCAGAAAGTTTTTAATGCATGGTTTGTAAACCACTTACGGAAAGTATTTTAATAGTCCGACCATATCGTTTTGACTTCTGAAAATAAACTAGAACCGTTGGATCTACTCAATCAGACTTCAACCAATATTCAAAGATACATTGGAATATGGTTACGGGAAATTCCTTTCTCATTAACTCCCACACACCTTTATTCTTTGTAAGAGAAATTGATCATTGATTAGTTCAGAACTTGTATACTATTTAACTTTGAATGCATATAATGGTTTTCGACAACCTATATCTAGAAGTTTATAAATCTCATGCGATTTTGATTCTAAATGCAAATAGATTTCATTTACATACGGATTTGTTTTTACACAGACATCTCCAAATATACCAATTGATCATCCCAAGGTGGTTTGATACAAATTATTTCCTCTGGATTTCACATAGTAAGCAAATTTCACATGTAAGGGTTCCGAACGTCTCCAAATCCGGAAAACATACTCCTTCTAGCAGTTTGATTCGAATGCTATCTTTAAATAATGCACAATAGACAAATTTAATACAAAGGGGTTTCCTTACACAGAAGATAGAAATAACATAAGTTTTATTTCTTTAGTGAACCTCTGCAACAAATCACCACTGTCTGTTTCTCTCTAACCTTTTTCCTCCTCTGTCTCGAATGACTCTCCCCTTTGTTGGGCCCAGAAATGACCCCTTTTTGACCACCTTTACCTACCTCTTTTTACCTCATCCTACTCTATTATGTACACTAAACATATGTTTTTCCTTCACTCAGTCCCTCAATTCATACAGGTATGGTTAATCATTGTCTTATTTTATTAATGCTTAGGATTGTTGTAATTAGGGCTTTACATCTTAAATTATGCTAACATATGGTGGTTTTATAAAGATAATTCAAGATGTAAAGGATACAGGTGCAGTGGGCCGAACATGCCAAGAGAGGGATGAACATTTATTGCTGAGATGATTGCCATCCATTCCATCATTTCCCAAAGAACATGGTCCAAGGATACTATTCCACATGAGATGTACAAAGGTAGCTGCAACAGGATGCAATAGATTCAGAGGCAACAGTGCGCTGCTGCTCAAAAATAGCTGCAATCCATGGAGTATCTTCTAAATTGATCATTATCGTCATTTGTGGCTCGAGTAACAACCTTCCTATATCTTCTACTTTCATCTTGCCATGACTGTAACAACTTATCATAATTAGGGCATCCTAAAGATCAGAGATCTTTATGGCTACCCGATAATAGTGGGAAGATATTATGATTGTAATTGTATAAATACTGGGAACTATTCCCAGCCAGGGGTTGGAAAATTAATCAAATTATTGTATCAACTGTGACTGAGGTTGTGTTCTCATCTGCCATTTTAATATAAGGAGTTTGATTCTTGAAATCTCGGTGTTCTAACGTGTGTTACTTCCATCATCTCTGTGTGAAGGCTGGGCTTGCCTTCCCATAGGGATTGCTGAGTTAATTAGGTATTTTATTTATTATGTTGTGTGGTTTGAATTTTGTGAGAAATTCCCTTATTTACAGTAAGCCACAATAGTCATCGATTTGCGTGTGTTCATTGGAATGATCAGTAATTGCATCCCCTGTAAACTGCAGTGGTGTGGTGTGACAGTTGACTGTGTAGGTTAACTTTCTCTTATGCAACTGTGTGATAGTTGTGACAGCCCTGTTCATACCTAGCTCTTTCAATTACTGTTTTCTTTAGATCCTTGCAGTTTATTTCTTCACATTTATAACTGCAAAACTTAATTTCTGTACTTTGAATTTCTATAATAAGTTGAATTAAGATAGTTGAGATGGATCTTCAGATGGTTTGGTAATTAAGGATTTCACTTTCTGCAAAAGTAATATAGATGTTATTTCCTAAATATTTTAATTCTAGATTAAAGATTGTAAGATGGTATTTGTGATTGCATTCTTAAGAAGGTAAGCTAGATTAAGTAGATTATGGGATGAGTTCGGCTGAACAGGAAAGTAGGGTCATTCATTTACAACATCAGCTACTTAGTGTTTAAAGCATATACAGTGCACATTATCCTTGAAATAAGAGACTTCCTTGGGTTGACAATTTATATTGAACACTCTGTATGTTGGCTTTAATTAACTTGCATATAGGATGACCAACATTTTGGCGCTGTTGCCAGGGAGGATAATTATTAGACACAATAGTAGTTGCATCCAGTAATTATATTTATTCATTTTTCTTTAGTTTTTAAGTTTGCATGTTTTGGGTTGCATGAATACAAGAAGGGTACAATGTGACCATCTTATAAATCCCAGAACCCCACATAACACTAAAATTACAAGTGGTCGAGGCCATGGGATAAATCCAGCATTGGGAAGAAGAACATTCATTGATGACTTGGTTGATAGGACCAATTCTTCTACTGGGGCTTGCTATCAGGAAACACCTATTAGAAGAATCCCAGTTACCCCTGGAGTGGCAGCATCGGTCTCCACAGTGGAGAACACACGAGGAGCAGCAACACCCTCGGATATCCCTGCGGAGGAAGATATAGTTAGTACTGCGGGATCAATTGACCGAGATTTGATCTATCACATTAACGGAAAGGTTGTGACTGAAGAGGAGTGGACACAGTTCCATAAAAAATTAATGATCAGTGGAAGGACGAAGAGGATAAGGAAAAGGAAGATATGAGCAATAGACGCGATCCTGAAGATCATGAAGAAGCAATGGGAAAAAATCATTATCACGAGGGTCACTCCCCGCCTGAAGGGATGGTTGCTACACTTCAGTTCCCAATTCAACATCTAGAAGGGATAACCCCCATGAAAAATATACCGCCATCGGTGTTGCCTCACTTTTATGGAAAAGTGACAAAGGATCTGGATGATTTTCTTTTTGAATTTGACATCCTCTATCACAGCTATGACTACACAACCAATGCATAGAAGCTGAAATGTTTTCCTTCCACTCTGAAGGACAATGCGTTATGTTGGTTCATGAGCCTGTGAGGGGGAACCATCACTACCTCGGACCAGATGATACAAGTGTTCCTGGAGAAATATCAGGAGTATTTCAATACCAAGGACAAGAGAGAAGAACTCTTTAAAATGGTACAAAGGGAGGATGAAATTCGGGAAGATTTTTTTGAAAGGATTTTATATAATGTGCAGAGAGCTGGATAGACTAATATGGGGTTAGATGTGCTCAAAATAATCCTGCTTCGTGGGATTAGAGAAGATTTTCTAGACATGTTGAACTTGTTAGGAAAGGGGAATATCTCAAAGGAGTCCTTTGAAAATATCATTGAACTGTGCAAAAGATATTCCAGGGGATCTTCCAGGAACAACAAACGGGACAAACGTGACAACTTAGAACGTGATGTCTTCGACAGAACACAAAAGTCATCTAATGGAGGAGCCACCCGGGCAGAAATAGGAAATCTCCTTGAAAATTTCAAGACAGAAATGATGAGTTCCATCTTCTCAAAAATATATGTTCGGAGGGAAAAGTAGAAACAAGAACTAGAGGATCTCACACTTGATGTATTTTTCCCTAAATGTAGGAAGAACCACCCTCTGAAGGATTTCCTGCTCGACAAGGTAGAGGTGTGTTAGTTGTGCGAGCTAAACCATGACACAAAAGAATTCCCTTCACTACCTCAAGTGAAGGCAGTTCTGCAGGAATCAACTCCAGATGTGGAACTGGCTTACTTTATTGCACAGAAAAAGCCCTGGAAGCCTCAAAATCAAGGTATGACTCTAGACTTGTTTCCATTTTTGAATAACATGAATAATTGGAATAATATGCAACACATGAATACACAATTCCCTTCATCTTATTATAACCCTCAATGGTATCCCTCTCAACCTCCAATGCAAAATTTTAACTCCTGGAACCCCTAGACATAGCCACCAAACCAACAAAATTCTTGGTCTCCTGGATGAAGGAACTTCCATCCAAGGAACCAATTCCCCCATAACCAACCTCCTTAGCATCTTCCACATCAAACATTTCCTCATCAACTGTACCCTCCTCAACAATATCCTCAACCTTATCAGCATTCGCAACTACAACTCCAGAATAATGTTGTCCCCAATATGCCGATACGACCACAGCTGCCTGCTTAACCTAACCCCAAACCAAATAATAAATAAGTCCATTAGTTTGAGACTGCCAACATGCCCGCTTACTCCATTACTCCTGTACCCTACAACGAAATTCGCTTACGATCAGAGAGGGTAGTGGAGCCTTTGATCATTGAGGATGTTTCATCCTCTGTGCGTGAAGAAAGGATGAAACCATAGTATTTATACAATACAATGACTCCCATTATTGAAGACGCTGAACATCCCACTAATATGCCGGCTGAAACAAAAAAAGACACATTTATCGACACATAGCCTACACAAATGATTAGGGAACCACCATGCCCTGAAAGATTAATATTACCGAAGGTAGTGAGACAACCTCAATTTAACCTCTTAGGAGAGTTAAAAAATATTTATGTTAAAATTCCACTCCTTCAGGCCCTTCAAGACATACCTATCTATTCCAAAACCGTTCAAGATCTGTGTACAAGGAAACCGGGAAGAAAACCTAGGGATCCTCCCACTGTTCATGTCATAGTGAAATTATTTGAATTAATAATGGGAAAAACCCTCTTGGCCAAATACAACAATCCTGGAAATCGCACTGTCACTGTGCAGATTGGGAGCACACAAATACCCAACGTATTGGTAGACTTAGGTGCAACATTTAACGTCATGACTGTTGAAACTGTAAGGAAACTTGGGATCACTAATCTCAGGCAAACTCCTACCATTTTAGAACTAGAATATAGATCCACTATTAAACCTGAAGGAATCTTGGATGATCTTGTTATCTCAGTTGATTCTTGGGAGTATCCTGTTAACTTCTTGGTTTTACAACCTAAGTCGTAGCCAGGAGGACACCCGTTGATACTTGGAAGGCCCTGGTTAGCTACATCTGATGCTTGCATTAGTTGTCGGTCTGGGTTAGATGGAACTGAGATAAAGAACCTCACTCTTTATCATCTAGCTCGACCTAGCTTAGAAGCTGAAAATCTGTTATGGATGGAGCCAGAGGAAGAAGAGGGAGTTCAGCCATTATTAACGGTAGGGAAGGCCTTGAATTTTAAAGCTGAAACGGAAGACAATGCCATTAATAATTTCATCAGTGAACCCACTTGTGTCAATAAGAAAATTTATCAGATCCTGAATGCTACTCTAGGTGAAGAGGAATAAGAAAATATCATAGAGGAGATATTAGTCAGTGATACTCACATAGTTCCAGTGTTGAAAAATTCGAAAAGTGTTCCTATCGAGGTAGAGTCTGGAAAAACCCTGAATATCAATCCCAGTCTTACCCCAGATGAACAGGAACGCCTAATCACTCTCTTAAAAAAACATAAGAGGGAATTTTCCTGGGAGTAGACAGACATGAAGGGCATCCCTCCTAATATGTGTACCCATCACATTTATATCAAAAGTGACTCCCAGCCTGTGTACCAGCCTCAATGAAGAATGAATCCCAATCTGAGGGACATAGTGAAGGAAGAAATTTAGAAACACTTGGAAGCAGGATTTATATATCCCATTTCAGACAACGAGTGGGTGTCTCCACTCATGATAGTGCCCAAGAAGAATGGTAAATAGAGAGTCTATGTGGACTATAGGGAGCTGAACAAGGCAACACAGAAAGATCACTTTCCCCTGCCTTTCATCGATCAAGTACTTGACACCTTATCCAGGAAGAAGTTTTTCTCCTTCCTAGATGGGTTTAGTGGGTACAATCAAATCTAGATTGCTCCTGAAGACCAGGATAAAACTACCTTCACCTGTGCTTGGGGAACTTTTGCATATAGAGTGCTTCCATTTGGCTTATGCAATGCACCAGTCACATTTAAAAGAGCTTTGATTGGCATCTTTTCAGAATTAGTTAATGATAGTATGGAATTTTTATGGATGATTTTACTCCTTATGGCAAAGACTTTGAAGAAGCATTGAAAATATTGTAAAAGGTTTTAACTCGCTATGAACAGACCCAACTATCTTTGCGCACTGAAAAGTGCCATATGAGGATGAGTGAAGGGGTAGTGTCAGGGCATTTTATCTTTGCTGATGAAATCCAAGTAGACCCCTCTAAAATCAAGGTAATAAAAAATATACCTACTCCTGGAACTCAGAAAGAAGTGCGAAGTTTCTTAGGGCATGCTGGAAATTACAGAAGATTTATAGAAAACTTTTCCAAACTTGCCTCTCCTTTGTTTTCATTGTTAATGAAGGATGTGCAATTTACTTGGAATGAGGCATGCCAGACTGCGTTTGTTAAACTTAAGGAGAAGCTGTCCACAAATCCCATCCTAAGAGGGCCCAATTGGGCCCTGTCTTTTCACATTTCTTCAGATGCCTCTGATACCGCCATCAGAGTAGTTTTAGGACAGCAATATGGTCAAGCACCTTATGCAGTTTATTATATTAGCAAAAACTTAGACCCTGTTGAACTTAATTATATTGTTACCAAGAAGGATTTTTTAGCCATTGTTTACTCCATTAACAAATTCTGACATTATATCACTGGATATCCTACCTTTGTGCACACTGACCACTCAACCATCAAATATCTAATGAATAAACCTGTTACAAATGCTCGAGTAACTAGATAGCCATTATTATTACAGGAATTTGATATCACCATTATAGATAGACATGGAAAAGAAATTGTTGTCGCTGGTTTCTTATCTCATTTTACTAACAGTGATGATAATTTTCTTTTTGAGGACTCTTTTCTAGATGAACACTTATTTGCAGTTTCAGCTCACTCCCCTTGGTATGGAGATGTCGCTAACTACTTGGCTGCAGGGAAGATTCTGACACATTTGTAAAAAAGATAAAAGAGGAAAATTATTCAACAAAGTGCTAGGTATTGTTGGATAGACGGTCATCTCTTCTACACAGGCCCTGATCTTGAGATCAGAATATGTGTAAGAGAAGATGAAATATTCCATATTTTGAAGGCCTGCCATGACGAGCCTTGTGGGGGACATTTTGTAGACAGGAGGATAGGACACAAAGCACTAAGAATGGGATACTAATGGATGACCCTTCTTAGGGATGCAAAAATATATGTCCAGTCTTGTGACAACTGCCAAAGGATGGGCCAACCTAACAGATTGGATCAAATGCCTCTTCAACCACAATTGGTGGTTGAACCTTTTGACAGATGGGCCTTAGATTTTGTTGGTCCTATCAACCCTCATTCCAGGCAAAAATCCTACATCTTGGTTTGTACCGACTACATGAAAAAATGGGTAGAAGTTGTGGCTTTGGTGAAAGCCAATGACTGGGCTATGATCGATTTCCTGTATGGTGAAATCTTTACCCATTTCGGAGTACCCAAGGAAGTGGTTACAAATGGAGGACCTTAGTTTGTGTCATATCAATTTTAAGCTCTGCTATGGAAGTACCATAGTCAGCACCAGATATCTTCACCATACAATCCCCAAGCCAATGGCTAGGTGGAAAGCACTAACAAAGTTATTTAATCCATCATTACCAAAACGGTGAGGAGCCATCGTAGAGATTGGGCTGATAGACTTCCAGAAGCATTGTGGGCATATTGTACTACTTGGCGCAATACTACATGTCTCTCTCCTTAGGACTTGGTGTATGGGAAAAGTGTTGTCTTCCCCATTGAATTTAAAATCAAGACTTTGAAGATAGCTATGGAGCTAAACTTAGATGTGACTGAAGCCCATAAGAGAAGATTGAATCAATTGAATGAACTTGATGAGAACCATTTAGCTGCTGTGGATCAGGCAGTATTAATCTAGCAACAGAGATCCAATTGGCACGAACAATTCATCAAAAATAAAGTCTTCTGTGAAGGAGGCTCGGCATTATTATACAATTCAAGATTCAAAAGGGACTTCAAGGGTAAGTTATGCACAAGATGGTTGGGCCCATACCTGGTAGACAGAGTATTTGATAATGGTACAGTCCACTTGGTAACCATTGATGAGAATCGTGCACCATTATTTGCTAATGGTCACAGGCTGTGAGTGTACCATAAGCCCATTTCAAAAGACGCATTCACTTCACGGATTGCAGCTAATTCGGAATACCAGTTAGAACAAGGAAATGAATCTTTCTCTTCCCTTGTCAATCTTTAGATAATCGCTGTAAATCTTACATAAATTTTTGTACATAAATAAATTGATATTTTTACTATTATTTTTATCTTTTTCCTTTGCACTTGATCAATTTTTTTAAAATAAAATGTGTAGGGATGTGCCTAAGGAGCAGTGGTCATTATCGGGCCTATCAACCAAGGCCGTCCTTTTGTAACTTCCTGCATCAGAAGAAAACTCCTTGAACAAGTTTGTTGCTGCTGCAACATTGTAATACTTTTCCTATTTTTCTGTTTTTCTGCTGCTACAACACCATAAAATACCTCCCTTTACCTCGTTCTGTGCAACTGCAACACCGTAATACTTTTCCTATTTCTCCATTTTTTTGCAGCTGCAACACCGTAAAATCCCACCCTTTACCTCGTTCCGTGCAGCTGCAACACCATAAAATCCCACCCTTTACCCCATTCCACGTAGCTGCAACACCGTGAAATATTTCCCTTTACCCCGTTCCGCGCAGCTGCAACACCGTAAAAAACCGCCCTTTACCCCGTTCTGTGTAGCTGCAACATCGTAAAATCCCTCCCTTCACCTCATTCCACATAGCTGTAACATCATAACTTAATGCCTTTTTCTGATTCTGGTAGCTGCGACACTATTTCACTTTTGTCCATTTTTACCTTTTCCGGTAGTTGCGACACCGTTCCATTTTTATTATGTTTAGCTTTTTCGGCAGCTGCGGCTCCGCCACAACTGGGTAATTTTTCTATAATTCATGGCTACGACTCTGCCAAACTGCTTGATTTCTCTATGGTCCGCCGTTGATACTTCTCCATTATTGGAAGAACTCTTTGCAACCTTGGTTAGCGACTCCTCCAGATCTGGCCCCAATTCCTGATGCTGGTGCTTCCGATTTACTTCACAACATTCATTATGTTTTCGACAAGATTGACACTATGGTTTTGGTCTACCGGCAGAAAAGGTCATTACTACATGTTTGCAATAATGATGAAATTTAAATGGCTGCACTTCACACGCTTTACTATTCTCAAAGGTCACCGTTCATCGCATATTTTTTGAAGGTATGGTTCTGATTATTTACTTGATTCAGTGTTAACTAGATTTGAGAACATTAATCATACCTTCCTTTCTGTGCCCATTATTACACCTGCATACTGTTAACTATCCACTCGTATGACTTAATGGCCATTTAAGTTACCTGATAACCGCCACCTTTCCTAATTTGGGATAAAATTCCAAACATTTCCATGCTCTTAAACTTTCCGAATTTACCCAACTCCACTCTCAGTTGTTTATGCATACTTTGTGCTTTAACCTCCATTGTTAGGACCTGTAATCTGTCGGAATGATAACAAATTCTGAACTCAAACAAACATGGGTATCCTAGCTCGGCATGAACCTCCAAATACATGAGAACTGAGAAGAAATGCTGAAGTTTTCACTATTTTTGAAGCTGCGGGATGGACTGAATTCTTCCAACGCCTGAATGGGTTTCATCGAGAGAAAACTCTACAATTTTCCTTAAATCTTACAGAAAACCACTCAGAGGTTAGAGGGTTATGTATAGAAGTCTCTAAAGCAATAGTGGCTAAAGTCACCGTCCTCCCTCAGGTGGGAAGAACCTGGTTTGGTCGAAGAACCCCCCACACTACTGCAGTACAAGATTTTCTTATAGAGGGGGAGAAAATTCATTAGTCAAGGAGAGAGATAGCGTTACAGTCACTACCTCGGCCATGGGATCAAGTAGAAGTTTTCCTCAAGAAGTATATCACCTGTGAATGTAGGTATCAAACTATTTATTACTCTGAACTTCCTCTATTATCTCATCTCTGCCGTGGGACTTACTGAACATTCCATTTTATCTATTCAATGATGTACACCATATGGCGGGATTTGTTAGAACAACCAACCATACAAAATCCTCCCTTACCCACCATGGCCTAATCAAATTAGTAATTTTACGGGCCTTAGCTCAACGGAACCAAACCTGGGAGCAATTCATAGGTCAAATTCAGATAAACCAAGAACCCGCCCTCTTTCCTAGCATTCCAATAGAAGAAGTAGAAGTACCTGTACTCTTGGGGGTTGTTCAAAACCAAGAGGAGCCTGCAAATGAGTAGTTGGGGGGAAATCAAGAGCAACAGGACGATCGGATTCCCTCCAATTTAGTTTGGGGGGGGGATGAAAACTGGATCGGATGACCAGTCAGATGACCAAGCAGAAGAATTGGAGGAAAATGCACGAGAAAACCCTATGGAGAGATTAAATAATATGGAAGCTTTGACAGCAGAGGCTTAAGCTAGAGAAGCATTAGATGCTGCGACAGCTGAAGCTGAGGATGTTAGAGCCATGATAATGGAAGGAAACATAGAGGTGTTGATGATTGAATCTTCCCTTGAATGGGGGGGAACTCTGATTGAGGAAGAACAGGAAAACACTGAGACAGAGGACATCCCTTCCACCTTAGCTGCAAATCTAGAGATTCCTGCACCACGGAGGAAAAGGAGGAGATCAAAAGAAGAGATACAGGAATCACCACCAATAAGACAAAAAAGAACCAGGTCAATTACAGCAGCTGAAGCAGCACATGCAAGATGGGAAACCCTAGAAGTACAGATCGAATTCTCCATTCGGAGACCCAAAGCAAATGATGCCCCATAGGAACCAGCTGTAGAAGAACCTCAAATTGAGGGAATTTTGTATGAAAATGGTGTATTGAAAGAGGAAGTACAATCACTTTGGAAAGAACTAGAAAATTGGAAGGAAGCATGTAGGAAGCAGGTGGAAAGGAAGTTGCACACACTGGTTGAAGTTGCAGATTGATTAGAAGGATCACCTCCTGCTAAGGATGGTGAGGAGGAAGAAAGAGTGGCCTACCCTGTGTGTGGAGAAATATTTAACCAATCAAGATACAAAGTCATAGTTTTTGCCTTTGTGACACAACAACCCGTACTTGCAGCTATGTAAGAAGAAGGACATGAAGCACTAAAGATAGAAGTGGGGGATGCAGAAATGATACCTAGTATATAAAAGGGGGAAAATGAACAATTACAGTCACAACCAATAGAAGAAGGACAATCTCATTGGAAGGATGGTGAAGCTCCCCAAGAGGAACTTTAGGAAAGGGAAGTAGTAGATAAACAGGGTGTTGATACACAAGAACCAACATTTTCAAATATTCCTGTTGAAGTTGCCACCCAAATTGGGACAGATGAACCAGAGGCTGAAATTATTCCCAATTTTATTGAAGAAGTCTGTGCCGTGACTCCTGAACCGTATCAAGGCACAGAACTAATAGAGATGGAACCTTAGTAGTAGAATGATGATGAAGTTGAACAGGGTGCTGATACACAAGAACCAACATCCTTGAATATTCTCATTGAAGTTGCCACCCAAATG
The DNA here is from genome assembly GCA_001517045.1 of Pseudotsuga menziesii. Classification (NCBI taxonomy): domain Eukaryota; kingdom Viridiplantae; phylum Streptophyta; class Pinopsida; order Pinales; family Pinaceae; genus Pseudotsuga; species Pseudotsuga menziesii. The sequence continues at coordinate 22,755 of LPNX010499833.1, read as the reverse complement.
GGGGAAGATGAACCAGAGATTGAAAATATTCTTGAATTTAACGAAGAAGTTTGTGTTGTGACTCTTGAACCTTCTCAGGACATGGAGTTAATAGAAATGGAACCCCAACAGCAGGAAAATGAGGAAGTTAACCAGGATGTTGTTACACAAGAACCAACATCCCTAGAAATTTATATGGATATTATCAGGCAGCAACAAGAAATCAATCCCGAAATGGACATCATTCCTAATTTAGATTTAGGAGAGGATGGACAAATGCAATCACAATCCTAGGGGGACACTGAAATCCTCGAAGAACAACTCCATATTGCAGAAGACATGGAAGCAACTCTACAACCCCAACAACATGAAGAAATAGAAGGGCAGGGCTATGTTACACAAGAACTAGCGACCTTGTAGGCTTGCATCCCCCTATCGAAGCTGCAACTGACAATCAGGCAGATAGGGAGATAAAAATTAAGGAGGAGGTTGTCACACAAGAACCAACACCTTCACAATCAGCTGTTAAGGTTGCTATAGAAGAACTCCAAGGAGAGGATGTTGTTACACAAGAACCAGCATCCCCATAAGTTGTTTCAGAGGCACCTATGATTGAAGTTGATGTAGGAGAAATTCAAGAAAGGGATGCTATTACACAAGAACCAACACCCCCAGAAGTGATTTCAGAAGTACAGGATGTTCAAATTGGAACATTAAGTGATAAGGTATGGACTCAACTTCCTCAAAATTTTGTTAATTTGGATTCTGATAATGAAGAACATGATGAAGATGAATAAATCCTGAAGATGACAAAAGAACTCTCAATCCTGAGAATAGAAGTGAGGAAGTGGAGGAGTCAGGTGGAGAGGTATCAAGAAGAGATGGTTTCTCTTGCTGAACATAGGAAGACCATCAGGGAATTGAAGGAAAAGTGGGCAGAAGAACTCATGTCCTAGAAACTCTGTGGGGAAGAGTTATAGAAGGAGTTAAAGGAGCTGAAAACGTTCAAATCCATGCAGGTGGAAAAAGATCAGCTGTATACTCTTTCTCAGTAATTGTTGGGTACTAGAGTACCATCCTCCTCTTACCCTATGTTTTTATTTGAGTAGTTCATTTGGTTTAAAATGAGGGGTGTAAAAGAAGAGAGAACGTTTGAAATAGTGACCTCAACTAAATTCTTGGAAACATTTCTAGAAAGCGAATTTGAGTAGCATAATTTGCTGTGTGAGCTTTATTTGCATGAGTTTGCTTGTCCCTTGGACCGCCATTCAAATCCTATCCTTTTCTAAGGTGATGTTCGGCTTAGGGCTTTTTCCTCCTTTGTTAGAAATCATGTTTAGTGGGAAAGATCCTTCCAAACTTTCTCTCATAATGAGGACCACTCTAGCCTTTGGTTTCGAAGCGAGCCTCAGAACCCTCGTCTTCTCCTTGCTCATCATTAGAATGTACTCTTGTGTCCCATCCAAACTCAACAGATAATGGAACTTCAAGAAAATGTTATTTCTATTTGTTTCAGCCATATTTCCAAGCATCAACAATTGGCTTTGGAAGGTAGCCAACACAGATGGCAGGTTTCCTCTTCAACCCTGAGAAATAGAGATCCCTACTGTTACAAGAATTTTGAACATGCACTTTCCAGAGTTGAGGGATATGTTGGATATATGAAGGAATGTGGGGTTAAATGGCTGGGACTCAAATTCAAATTTCCTCTCATTTGGTGGCCAGAAAAACAATACAGGGAAGACTTCTCATTAACAAGGGTAGAAGAGCAGAGGTGTTGGAGATATTGGGTTGTCCATAAGGGATTCTTGGAAAAACAGGGAACGTTTGAGTTCCCATATAACTTTTCTTCTCTCCATGAACGAAGTACAATGCCAGATTCAGATTCAAACTAATGGAGGTTGTTGCATGGGGACATGCAACAAGACAGTTGGGGGAAGATGTTGGGCCCATAAATGACCCCTTTTTGACCACCTTTACCTACCTCTTTTTGCCTCATCCTACTCTATTATGTACACTAAATAGATGTTTTTCCTTCACTCGGTCCCTCAATTCATACAGGTATGGTTAATCATTGTCTTATTTTATTAATGCTTAGGATTGTTGTAATCAGGGCTTTACATCTTAAATTATGCTAACATATGGTGGTTTCATAAAGATAATTTGAGATATAAAGGATACAGGTGTAGTGGGCCGAACATGCCTAGAGAGGGATGAACATTTATTGCTGAGATGATCGCCATCCATTCCATCATTTCCCAAAGAATGTGGTCCAAGGATACTATTCCACGTGAGATATACAAAGGTATTTGCTGTGTGTTCATTGGAATGATCAGTAATTGCATCACCTGTAAAATGTAGTGGTGTGGTGTGACAGTTGACTGTGTAGGTTAACTTTCTCTTATGTAACTGTGTGATAGCTGTGACAGCCCTGTTCATGCCGAGCTCTTTCAATTGTTGTTTTCTTTATATCCTTCAGTTGATTTCTTCACATTTATAATTGCATAACTTAATTCCTGTACTTTGAATTTCTAGAATAAGTTGAATTAAGATAGTTGAGATGGATCTTCAGGTGGTTTGGTATTTAAGGATTTCACTTTCTGCAAAATTAATCTAGATGTTATTTCCCGAATATTTTAATTCTAGATTAAAGATTGTAAGAAGGTATTTGTGATTGCATTCTTAAGAAGGTAAGCTAGATTAAGTAGAGTATGGGATGAGTTTGGCTGAATAGGAAAGTAGGGCCATTCATTTACAGCATCAACTACTTAGTGTTTAAAGCATATATAGTGCACATTATCCTTGAAATAAGAGACTTCCTTGGGTTGAAAATTTATATTGAACACTCTGTATGTTGGCTTTAATTAACTTGCATATAGGGTTCCCAACACCCTTTCTTTCAACTACTGCTAACAAGCTAACAACCATTCCATAGATTTAGGGATTTTCTATTTTTAGGAACAACTAACTCCTATTTATTTGCAACAATCAACTAGATGTCCTAGTCTCCTTGCAGGGAACTATTGGTAGTCATCTATGCCTACATTAACTCTAAAATCAACAACGATACTAACTTTCTTCCTGATTCAAATTAATAAACATTTAATAAACTATTTCCTCTAAACCCTTAGAACCATTTTCTCAAGCTACAACATATGATCAATGCATCACAATGCTGGCTTTAACTTGATGCTCCTGCATCAAACTCCCTAAGTCAGAAAATTCATGAACATTCATGAGTTCTTCCACAGTATTACCACTTTTCTATATAAGTGCAGTAGTCACCCAGTTAGCATCCTTTAATGGATGGTTTTTCCACTTGATCAGGTATTCATAGTATTCATGTCCTCTAGTTTTCTTCAACACTCTAGTGTCCAATATCCTCTCCATTTCTAGCTTTGGCATAGTAGGAATCTATTTCAGCCATTCAATTTTCTATCCAGTATCTAGACCATTTGTTGATGAAGTTTTTGCTTCATCCCCTCTATAAGGATACAAATATGCAACATTAATAATAGGTGATATGCCTATATCATTTGGAAGCTCAATTTCATAATAATTCGCTAAAAATTTCCTCAAGACTTTACAAGGCCCAATTTTCTTCAACTTTAGTTTATTATAAGTGCCTTTAGGAAACCTTTTCTTTTTCAGATATGCCAATACTAAATCACCCTCTTCAAAATTCACTTCTCTCCTCTTCAGATCTACCCTCTGTTTGTACTTGATACTGTTCTCCTCTAATTTTCCCTTAACATGTTCATGCAACGTTTGCATATCCAAAGTAAAATCGTCTGCATTTGCACTCCTTTTATCCATCATTCCCAAATCTCTAAGCTCAACCACTCCTCTCAAATTTTTCCCATAAACAATTTTAAAAGGACCCAAAACTATACTTCTATTAGGTGAATCATTATAAGCAAACTCAGCCTGTGGTAAAGCTAGATCCCACTGTTTAAGATGTTCACTAACCAAACTTCTCAAAATATTACCCAAGTTTCTGTTTGTTACTTCAGTTTTCCCATTAGTCAGAGGATGATAAGCTGAAATAAAGTTAAGTTCTATTACCAATTTCATCCATAAAGTTCTCCAGAAATTTCCAACGAACTTAGTATCTTGGTCAGAAACTATACTCATAGGAAGACCATGAAGTCTTACTATTTCTTTGAAAAATAGATTTGCAATGAGAGTGGCATCACTAGTTTTTGTACAATGAACAAAATGTGCCAGCTTTGAGAATCTATCCACTACAACAAATATGGAATCATTACCTCTTTGTGTTCTTGGCAATCCTAGAACAAAATCCATGCTTATGGCATTCCAAGGTTTCTTTGGAATAGGTAATGGTTGATGTAATCCTGCATTTTGTTGCCTCCCTTTTTCATGTTGAAAGATTTGACATTTTCCAACAAATATTTGTACATTTGCTCTCATTCCTAGCCAATAGTAAAAAATATTTAGTTCAACATAAGTTTTGTCATTTCCAAAATGACCAACAAGTCCTCCACTATGCTTCTCCTTCAACAAATTGTCTCTCATTGAGCATTTAGGTATGCACAATTTTCTTCCTTTGAACAATAATCATTCTTGCAACATGAATTCTATCCATGGTCTTCTATCTCTAAATACTTGGTTCTAATAAGATTCATAAGCTTCTTTGAAATCAGCATCTTCTTCATACATATCTCTCAAATGCTCTAGTCCAAGAACATTCGCCTGGAACTCTTGCAAAACTAAACATCTTTTGCTCAAAGCATCTGCAACCTTGTTAAAATTTCCACTGATATGCTTTAAAACAAAAAGTAAAATTCTTCATAAATTCAAACCACTTAGCATGTTTTTTGATTTAAATTTTCCTGCTTGGTTATGAATTTCAAAGCATGATTGTTAGAATATAAAATAAATTCTCCAGGCATAAGGTAATGCCTCCACTTCTTTAGAGCTTGAATTACTGCATAGAATTATTTATCATAGGTAGAGTACTTTTGTTTTTATTCATTCAGTCTCTTGTTGAAATATGCCACAGGTTTATCATCCTGACTCAATACTCCTCCAATAGCATGTCCACTAGCATCACATCTAACATAAAATAGTTTGATGAAGTCTAGGAGAGCTAAAACAAGCTTCTCAATGATAGTTTCCTTCAACAATTTAAATTCCTTTTCTTCTGCAACAATTCATTTGAACGGATGTTTTTATTTCTTCACCATGTCTAATATTGGAGCACATATTCCATTACAGTTTTTTATGAATTTTCTATAAAAACTTGCCAATCCATGAAAACTTCTTACCTCAAAAACATTCCTTGGAGATGGCCAATCTGAAATTGCTTTTACTTTCTCTGGATCCATTTCCAATCCTTCATGTGAAATTACAAATCCTAACAAATCAATTATTTCTTCATAAAGAAACACTTCTTCAAGTTTATCAGGAGTTTCTGTTCATGCAATTTCTTCATAACCAAATTTAAGTTCCTAACATGTTCTTCTCTTGTTTTGCTGAAAACAAGAATATCATCCAAATAAAGTATGACAAACTTTTCTATGAATTCTTTAAGCACTTCATTCATTATTCTCGTAAAAGTACTAGGTGAATTAGTTAACCCAAAAGGAATAACTAACCATTCATACAAACCAGTGTTAGCTTTGAAAGTTGTTTTCCATTCATCACCTTATCTCATTCTTATTTGATGCTATCCACTTTTCAGATCTAATTTATAAAAATATTTGGCATGACTCAAGCAATCCATTAAATCATCCATCCTAGGTAAAGGAAATCGATACGTGTCAGTGATTTTGTTTATGGCTCTAGAATCTGTACACATCCTCCATTCTTCTCCTTTCTTAGGACTCAACACTATTGGTACAACACAAGGACTTAAACTCTCTCTGACCAATCCTTTGTTCAACAATTCCTGCACTTGTCTGCTGATTTCTGAATTTTCTGCTGAAGTCATTCCATAAGAAGCCTTGTTTCAAAAAATAGCTCGAGGAATCAGATCGATGTGATGACTTATACTTCTAATAGGTGGTAGTTCATCTGGAAAATAATCCACAACTATGTCTACATACTCTTCTAGTAATTTCTGAATTTCAAGTAATTCATCTATTCTAGTGTTGGTTACAACAATCCTAGGATTACCAACAATAGAAAAACTTACCTCTTCTTCTTGCAGTTGTTCCAGAAATTCTTTCTCTTTCACCAATAGTACCTTTGGGATGGTTTGTTTCTCTGTTTTCTCATCCTTTAGGGGAACATGAGTATGCCTTCTACCTTCCTTCTCCAAGACAAAAGTGTTTTCTCTACCATTGTACATTATAATATTGTCATACTTCCATGGCCTACACAATAAAACATGACATACATCCATTGGTATCACATCACATAATACTTGGTCCTTGTAATTTCCAATCTAGAAATCAACTTTGCATTGTTCATTGAATAGTACTTGGTGTCCCTTCTGCAACCAGGAAAATCTGTATGGTGTAGGATTCTTTTCTTTTTGCAATCCCAAATTCTCAACCATATCTATATAAATTAAATTATCAATGCTGCCATTATCAATAATCAGTCTACAACACCTACCTTGTGATTTGCACATTGTCTTGAACAAGCTCTTCCTCTGTGCTAGTTCATGTAACTCCTTGCTTGGTTTCAGCAAAGTTCTTCTCATCAATAAGGCTTCTTTTGCATCTGGAACTTGAACATTATCATCAGGCACTATTTTTTCATTCTCAACTAGTGTAATATGAACATTTCCTTGTCCTGTAGCTCCCTCTAGACAATCCCATCACATATGTCATGTCTTTCCACATGTGTAACATCTAACCTCATGATTTATGCCTCTTGCTCAGCCTCTTTGGAAAGATCTTCTTCCTCTGAAATCTCTTCCTCTCTAAGGTTGTTCTGGCTGACTTTATGATTCAGCTTCTTCCTTCTGAACTGCAAATTTTCCTCTTCTAGTCTGTTGTCCCTTAACTATGTGAGCCCGACCTTTCCCTTTTCTTGAGTTATTTCTCCTATTCAGTTTCTCCTCCACTTTCAACACACATTGGTATGCTTCTTCAACTGATTTCGATTAGAATAAAATCATCTCATCCTGAATGTTTAATATAATACCATTCATGTATCTATATACCTTATCAGAATTGTCTTCTGTGTATCTAGCTCTAATGTTTACCTTGTAAAACGCCTTTGTATGCTCCCTGACAGTAAGCAGTCTCTATCTTAAGTTATGCATTTGTTTATACAAAGCAAATTGGTAATCTCGAGGCAGAAATTTGTCCTTCAGCTTGGCAGTCATTCTGCTCCAACTCTTGATTGGTGGTTTGTGTAGTCTCCTCCTTTCTATCTGTACACCATCCCACCAAAGAAAAGCATGTTCCTTGAGTCTAGGTACTACAAAATTTACTTTCTTATCTTTAGGAACTTTAGAAAAATCGAAATGCTTGTCCATTGAATTGATCCAGTCTACTAACTCTTATGGATTTAATCCTCCATTGTATGCAACTATATCCACTCTTGGTTTTGAACTATCCCCAATGACTGACTTTAACAATTTCACTCCAATGTCCTCCTCTGTCCTTTCTTCTTCTTCTAGTTCAATCTCAGCTTCAATGACATCATCTGCTTCATGATCTCCTCTTCCAGCTTCTCTCATGGCTGCCATTTCTTCTCACAGAATTCTCAACTCTTCCATTACTTCTGCGTTGGCTACAGGTATTCCTCCTCGACCTCCTCTGCCACGTCTTACTAGAACTCTGAATGCCATTTCTGAAGGTAATAAGTTTTCTCTCAAACTATTACTGTTCAGTTTCTCTTTGCTTCTCTCAAAGATAAAGTGAAAAAAAAATGTTAGTTTTTAATCATTCAAGCTAGCATTATGTTAGGATCTTTAACTAAGAGAACAACAAGTACATCAATCAAACACAAGAGACAATGAACACAAGGTTTGTCCTTGGGGAAACCATAAATGGAGAAAACCCTGCAACTTCCTCAGATATAGAATCAACACCAAAATTAAAACCCCAAAACAGTAAGATGATCTCCCGACAATAGTAACCTCTTTCTTCCTTACCCTAGTGTCTTTCTCTTCCTCAGCTATGTGCTACAACTAAGTGTGGATGAGTGTGTGATAAATAGAGAGGTTATCTCTCTATTTATAGTAATTCCCAACATGACTAAAACCCTACTAGGTCCGACCTCTCTAGGAGAGTCTAATAACCCTAGTGCCCCATAACTGCGAGGACTTTAACCCTTAGACAATAGGAGGATTACCCACAATAACTTGAGATGACTTGTTTACATTATAGATCCTCCCGATTGGAACATCGGGGCATGACATGACTCAATGAAATTACAAATAGATCCCAGAATAAACATCGGGTTACAATACATAAGAAATACAAGTGAATACATTCCAAAGTTACAATTACATCAACACTCCCTCTTAACTAGGAAGGTATTCTCTCGACACAATTTTCATCACTGGTCTTCTTCTCTGGATCTTCTTGTCATCTGCATCTTCAAGTCATCTTTGTATTCAAGTCATATTCATCTTCAAGTCATCTTCATCTCTGGATCTATATCATCACTCGATATAGATCATCACTGGATATCATCACTGGATCTAGATCATCAATAGATTTGGATAATCACTGGATCTGGATCATCACTTGATCTAGATCATCACTGGATCTGGATCATCACTGGATCTGGATCATCACTGGATCTGGATCATCACTTGATCTGGATCATCACTGGATCTGGATCATCACTTGATTTGGATCTGGATCATCACTTGATTTGGATCATCACTACTGTATTTGTATCATCACTCGATATGGATCATGTTGAAGACATCATAACTGGATTTGAATCATAGCTCGGTCTGGATCATCACCGGGTCATCATCATATGTGCTATCTCATGATTCTTCTCGTCACAGGAATTTCTACAGAGCCAACCCTTTTTCATGCTGTTTGTAGGCCTAGCCACTATGTAGGTCTTCTTCAGCGCTTATATCTGACCTGCTTGTCAGAATGGCCTGCCCAGAACTTAAATCTGACCTACTCATCAGAAAGGCATGCCTAGCACTCACAATTGATTATGTAGGAACCAATCCTACAATCACATCAGAAATGCCTAGCACTCACATTCACCAGCATGATAGGACACAACTACTATCATCTGTGAAAAGGCTCAGCACTTACATCTGACCTACTTATCAGAAAGGCACATCACTTACATTTGACCTACTCGTTAGAAGGGCACAACACTTATATCTGACCTACTCATCAGAAAGGCACATCACTTACATCTGAACTACTCATCAAAAAGACATGCACTCATATCTAATCTTGTAGGAACCAATCCTATAGTTATATCAGAATGGCCCCCAGTCCTAGACTGAGCTACCTGGTAACTGACTAGGTGCCTCCATTATCCTGGAGAATGGTAGTTGCCCTTACATCTGACCTACTAGTCAGAATGGCCAACACTCACATCTGACATGGAAGGAACCTAATCCTTTAGCCATTATAGAATGGCTTAGCCCTTACATATGATCAAGTGGGAACACATCCCTCTATCACATCAGAATGGCTCTCAGTCCCAGACCAAGAATTCCTGGTACCTCACCAGGTAGCTCCATTCCAAGAATGGCAATAGCCCTTATATCTGATCATGTAGGCACTAATCCTATAGTCATATCGAAATGGCTTAGCACTCATATCTTACATGGAAGGAACCAATCCTCTCACCATGACAAAATGGCTCAGCCCTTACATCTAACCTACTCGTCAGAATGGCTTCTAGACTCGTCACTTCCCCTTGGAAGGGACCTCAATCTGGAGAACACCAATTTTCTTCCTGAAGTACTCAAACTTCACTCTAGCCAATGGCTTCATCAACACATCAGCTATCTCATCGTCCATCACAACATACCAGAGCTTCAATGCTCCCCTCTACACCATATCCCTGATATAGTGATACTTGATCTCGATATGCTTTGACTTTTCATGGAACACTGTATTCTATGACAACTTCACACAACTTTGGTTTTCATAATGTATACAAGTAGCATCCAACTGAAGATCAAATAAATCAGGCAGTAGCTTCCTCATCCATACTGCCTCACAACTAGTTGAACAGGTTGCAACATACTCTACTTCAGCTATACTCAGTGCCACACAGGATTTCTTTCTGCTAAACCAAGAGATCACACCTGATCCCATACTGAAGAAACATCCTGAAGTGCTCTTCCTATCGATGGCATTGCCTGCCCAATTTGAATCAACATAATCCTCCAGGTTAATCTTCTGATTCACCTCATACTTGAGCCCATAATCAATTGTACCCCTTAGGTACCTCAGAATATGCTTTGCAGCAGTCAAGTGAACATGTCTCGGATCTGTTAGAAATTGGTTCAAGGTGTTCATAGAAAATAAAATATCTGGTCTCGTGTTCGTCAGGTACATCAAGGACCCAATCATCTGATGATACATTGTAGCATCAACTTGATCTGATGAAGCATCGCTCAATAGCTTTAGGTTCGATGCCATAGGTGTGGCCATGGATTTGTAGTCCATCATCCCAAACCTATTTTGGACCTCTACTGCATACTTCCCTTGTCCAAGGGAGATTCCATCCGTACTCTACCACACCTCCATACCTAGAAAATAGTGCATCATACCCAAGTTCTTCATTTTGAACTTGGCAACAAGCTTTCTCTTCGTATCAGCAATCAACCCATCCATACCTGTCATAAACTTATCATCTACATATAGTAGGAGCATCACTGTGTTGGCATCTTCAACCTTGTAGTAAAGGTTGGAATCTGCTTTACTCTTAGTAAAGCCCAAACTAGATAGAAAGCTGTCAATTTTGTCATACCATGTCCTAGGTGCCTGATTCAAACTGTACAAGGATTTCTTCAATCCACATACATGAGACTCCCTATCATATGTCTCAAAATCGAATGGCTTCTCCACATACACTTCCTCTTCCACTAAACCATTCAAGAAATTAGTCTTGACATCCATTTGGTGTATCTTCCATTTCATCACTGCAGCCATAGCAAGTACTGATATGATGGAAGTGTATCTAGCTACAGGTGCAAAGGTTTCTTCATAATCTATTCATTCTTTTTGGGAGAAACCCTGAGCAACAAATCTTGCTTTATATTTCTCTATGCTACCGTCTGCAGCATGCTTGATCTTGTAGATCCATTTGGAAGTTACAATTGAATTCCCTTATAGTCTTGGGACAACATCCCAAACATCATTCTTCATGATCGATTGATACTCTTCGATCATAGCATCCTTCCATTCTTTCCGTTCTGCCGCTTCATCATAATTGGAAGGTTCTTTATCAATGAAATCACATTGTAATGCTACATAACCGAAGTAGTATCTGGTCCTCTTTCTTTCTCTGTGATTCTCTTCTGGAGCCCCATATATTTCCACACCTTGGATAACTTCTCGTACCCAAGTAGGTTTCCTCTTATGAGGATTCTTTTCTAGAGGTGGATCTACAGGTCTTTGTGGTTCTTCCACTTCTCGATCTTCTTCTTGAGTTTCTTCGTTCATGGTTGTATCATGAATTCTGGGTGCTTTGACTTCTTCAAGTTCTTCAGTAGGTCTCTTTCTGGATTTGATGTCAGCTGTGTCTTCATCAAATGTCACATCCTTGCTAATGTCATTCTTCTTGAATCCTGGGAAATATATTCTGTAAGCCTTCGAGCTTTTAGAGTATCCCACAAATACACCCTTCTTTCCTGAAGGATATAATTTAGTCCTCTTCTATTTTGGAATGTGTATGTACACTGGACAACCAAATATTATGAGATGGATGACTTATGGTTTCTTTCCGAAGAATACTTATTTAGGAGTCTTGTTCTCGAGTACTCTGTGTGGAGTACAGTTCTATACATACACCACTGTTCTGGTAGCTTCTGCCCAAAGATGCATAGGAAGATCTTGATCATGAAGCATTGCTCTTGTAGCTTCCATGATAGTTCTATTCTTCCTTTTTGCAATCCCATTCTATTGTGGATTATAAGGAGTGGACAACTCCCTCTTAATCCCTGAGTCTTTGCATAGCTCTTTGAATTCATTCGAGATGAATTCTCCGCTATTATCTGATCGAAAGGTCTTGGTCTTCTTTTTAGTGTGGTTCTCGATCAAGGCTTTGAATTCCTTGAACTTACTGAATACTTCATCTTTGTTCTTCATGAAGTAAATCCATGTCTTCCTAGAAAAGTCATCAATAAAAGAAACATAATATACATACCCTCTTAGTGAGCTTGATGACATAGGACTGCATTCATCGGAGTGGATGATTTCCAAGATTCCTTTTGCTTTCCTTTTGCTACTTGGAAATGTCTTCTTTGTATTCTTTCCTTTCGCACATCCTTTGCAGACCCCATCATGTTTTGCTTGTATTTCTGGAATACCTTCAACAACTTTTCTTGCAAGAGGTAGTGCTCTGTAATGCACATGTGCAAGCCTTCTATGCCAAAGTTCATTTGGATCTACTGTGTCATGGACCAAGGCTTGTTCTAGATGGCCCTTCAATTTGTACAATCCTCCTTCTTGTTCCCCAATCACTACTGCATCATCGATAGTTTGTCCTTTTGGCCACATGATGGCTTGACCATATATGAATGCAACTCTAATTCCTTTTGCATCTAATGCAGATATGGAGAGGAGGTTCTTCTTGAGTCTTGGTACAAACAATAATTCCTTCATTGTCATAGAATTTCCAGAGTCTAGCTTATAGGAGGATTCCCCACTACCTTTTATTGGATATTGGTAGTCATCTCCAAGCTTCACCTTGTGAGGTGATTCATGTTCTGATAGTCTCACAAAGGATTCCTTGAATCCTGTCATATGTTTGGAAGCCCCGCTATCTATGAGCCAATCATTGCTTCCATGAGTAATGTGTCCTGTGAGAGCAGAAATCAAACATATTCTTCCTCGCTTGAAGAATCTTCACTTTCATATATGGTTCTTTTCTTGGATGGTTCATCATCCTCTGCAACATGAGCATGATGTATTCTTTTGTTGCTATTTTTCTTATCCTGTCTTTTAGGATAATCTCTTGCAAAGTGTCCTACTTAATCAAATGTGTAACATCTGATTCTAGACAAATCTTTTCTAGTGTTATCTTTGTGAGAGTGCTTACCTCTGGGGTGATGAGATCTTCTTTTGGTTTTCTTGGAGTGTACCATGAGAGCTTGATCTTCACTTCCCATCTTCTCTTCTCAAGCTTCTATCCAATATTCTTCTTGAGAGTACTCTTCCCATAGTCTATTGAACTTGACTAACTTCTTTCTAGCACATATCCCTTGAATAAAGGAGTCCCATGGTCTAGGGAGACCATTCAAGGTGGTCATTACAATCTCTGCATTTTCCACTTCTTCATCTCCTACTTCCAGTTGTTCTTGATTTGAGAAAATCTTGTGAAGTAAGACTAGATGGTCTCCACATTCTGAATCTTCACATTCTTCAACTGGTTACTCAAAGTCATCTTCGAGTTTATGTTCTTCCCTTCAAACAGTTTGGTTAGGGCATCAAACATAGCTTTAGGTGTCTTTAGGGAGGACACCTGTGGTATGAGGTGATCCTTGATAGAATCAACAATGATCCTCTTTTCCATAACCAACTTATTCTTATGTAAGGCCTTTGCCTCATCTCCCTCTAGAACTGGAACCTCCTCATTGATATAGGAGTCCAACTCATTTTCTTCTAGGACCAGGGAGATCCTATGCTTCCAAGCTTGAAAGTTATTAGCTCCCTTAAGATTTTCATCAAGCTTGGTATGATGAGACATCTTAAATGAGAACCTCAATTGGAAATAGGAAAGATTTATATCTTACCAGGTCAAGATGTTGGATCTGGATTTGGAGCTGAAATCCTATAGAGCTGGTTCAGGAGAAAATTAGGGTTTTGCTTTTCCAGAGTTCTGTCCAACCAAATGATTTGAATTTGATCCCTAACTTCTATTTTAGGGAGGAGATCAATCCAGGCTTGGGGTCACTAAAAAATTCCTCTTCTATGAAAAGCCCTAATTTTTGGTAGTAGTGTCGTGTCCAAAACTAAAAAACCTCAGAATTGGATTCTATTTCGATAGAAATATACGCCCTAGGGAGGAGAGTTATTCCACCCTACTTTTGCTGAAAATATATGGAGAGAGATCCACAAAGTAGGAATCCTTAGTTCCCACAGCTGCACAATGTCTTCTTCTCAGGTTAGCTCTAATACCATGTTAGTTTTTAATCATTCAAGCTAGCATTATGTTAGGATATTTAACTTAGAGAACAACAAGTAAAACAATCAAACACAAGAGGCAATGAACACAGTGTTTTTCCTCAGGGAAACCATAAATGGATAAAACCCCGCAACTTCCTCACAGATAGAATCAACACCAAAAGTAAAACCCCAAAACAGTAAGATGATCTCCCGACAGTAGTAACCTCTTTCTTCCTTGCCCCAGTGTCTTTCTCTTCCTCAGCTATGCGCTGCAACTGACTAGTGTGGATGAGTGTGTGATAAATAGAGAGGCTACCTCTCTATTTATACTAATTCCTAACATGACTAAAATCCTACTAGGTCTGACCTCTCTAAGAGATTCTAATAACCCTAGTGCCCTGAAACTGAGGGGACTTTAACCCTTAGACAATAGGAGGGTTACCCACAATAAATTGACATGACTTGTTTACATTATAGATCCTCCTGATCGGAACATTGGGGCATGGCATGACTCAATGATATTACAAATATATCCCAGAATAAACATCGGGTTGCAATACATAAGATATACAAGTGAATACATTCCGAAGTTACAATTACATCAACAAAAAATTCCTTTACAAACAACAAGGGAAATTCCTCAATCCTTGCTTTGATACCACTTGATGCAAGGTGAATATGAAAATTAAATACAGTCTCTCTAACTATACCAAACTATTTCCAAAGTTGGAAGTCCTGATTAATATAGCATAAAGGCCTTTAATTAAAAACCAACAGAAATTTCAAAAAGTTTGTAGTGCATGGTTTATAAACCACTTACGGAAAGTATTTGGATAGTCCCACCATATCCTTTTGACTTCCCAAAATAAATTAGAACCGTCGGATCTACCCTGCCAGACTTCAACCAATATTCAAAGGTACATTGGTATATGGTTATGGGAAATTCCTTTCTTGTTAACTCCCAGACACCTTTATTCTTCGTAAGAGAAATTGATTATTGATTAATTCAGAACTTGTATACTATTTAACTTTGAATGCATATAATGATTTTTGACAACCTGTAACTGGAAGTTTATAAATCTAATGCGATTTCGATTTTGAATGCAAATTGATTTCATTAACTTACGGATTTGTTTTTACACAGACATCTCCAAATATACCTATCGATATTCCTTGGGTAGTTTGATACAAATTATTTCCTCTAGAATTCACACAGTAAGCAAATTTCACATGTAAGGGTTCTAGACGTCTCCAAATATGGAAAATGTATTCCTTTTGGCAGTTTGATTCGAATGTTTCTTTAAAACACACAGTAGAAAAATTTGCATAGAAGGGGTTTCTTTACACAGAAGATAGAAATAAAATAAGTTATATTTCTTTAGTGAACCTCTACAACAAATCACCACTATCTGTTTCTCTCTAACCTTCTGCCTCCTCTGTCTCGATTGACTCTCCCCTTTCTTTCAATTATTGCTAACAAGCTAACAACCCTTCCATAGATTTAGGGATTTTTAATTTTTAGGAACAACTACTATTTATTTGCAACAATCAACCAGATGTCCTAGTCTCCTTGCAAGGATCTGTTGGTAGTCATCTATGCCTACATTAACTGTAAAATCGACAACGATACTAACTGTCTTCCTTATTCAAATTAATAAACATTTAATAAACTATTTTCGCTAAATGCTTAGAACCATTTTCTCAAGCCACAACATGTGATCAATGCATCACATTGCTGGCTTTAACTTGATTCTCCTGCATCAATTACCCATGTTGAGTGTCCTCCTTTAGGTCTAGGAGTCCCTTATAGTTACACCATGTCTTTGAGAAATAACCTCATATTATTTCTTTCACTTTATGCTGACCATCTCCCTCACAGAATCCCATCTATATCAAA
Source organism: Pseudotsuga menziesii (assembly GCA_001517045.1). Taxonomy (NCBI): domain Eukaryota; kingdom Viridiplantae; phylum Streptophyta; class Pinopsida; order Pinales; family Pinaceae; genus Pseudotsuga; species Pseudotsuga menziesii. The sequence continues at coordinate 6,630 of LPNX010499833.1, read as the reverse complement.
TTTTAATTGCATTTCATGCATCCACTTTCCGTATTGAGCTTTATGTCGGCTCCCTAATTCAGTTTTATGAGCCATATAGCCCAATATTGTCTCAACCCTAGCCAGGAAGAGCCTTCCATATATCTTTTGCAACTTGATTATCCCATACCCAGAGGAGACATCTCCCCGAGTGTCCTTATCCTATCGATGCTTCCTTGCATTGGGCATAGGTATGTTCCATTGCTTAGAACTAGTTTTATTGCCCACGACACTCGTTTCTTACTAATTTTGTATTATAAGCAATTTTAATGTCTTTTCAATCATTCCAATATGAAAAATACAAAAAAAAAAAAAAACATAAAAATCTAGATGAGAAATGATATTACTTTCTATTTGGTAGCTTTCGTGTCATGCCGCCTTCGAACATATCAATGTATATTCCATCCATTGGTTGGGTTATTAGTATGAATTTAGGAGTTGTACTCGTTACTCTGAGTTTTCTCCATTGAATATTTATGCTTCCAGTCCCTATTTATCCTATGTTGACGCCTCCTGTGTCGCAGAGTTGTACCGGTTTCCATGTTGAGTCTATGCTGCATCTGAGTCTCCATCTGCGTTATTCTCTTGTTCGAAGGAATTTTTAGACGGATTCGGCCACTCCTTAGTTATCTTGTCTTTATATGTCGGACATCCTTGATAGATTTACTGGTATGTGCATATCCTGTTCATCTGAGTTCTTCCAAATTCTCTAGTGTTGTTGTGTACCTCATGTTGGTTGATGGGGGATGCCTTGATTTACTCCTTCTAGTGGATTGCATTCCATCAACTTCGTATCATTTATTTTGGAATAAGGATCTAGACTCCATTGATTTCCTTGAGACTTGTAGTCATGAGTGGCAGGTTCTCTCACCGTCGATGGATTTGAGAATACATCAATATCCCCTGATTGATGGAATGTCTCAAGTGTTCGAGCTCAACAATTCTACTCACATTTGTTTGATTGCACTTTGTAACTTGATTCCCATTATAATTATTAATGAGATATCTTGTGTTTGTTAACAATATACATCAATGATTGATAATGATATGATGGTCCATCTTGTTTGACCTCAACCCCTTTATTCCTGTGTTGGGACATGTACTAACGACGATTTGTGTAGAAAACCTCTGAGGTTGGTGGCATTCCATATATTCTACCACCTTGATCGTGCCAGTATCAATGAGACACTAGTTATCATGACCAGATTCCACTGTACCATCAGTATGAAGATATTTTTTCACTGTATATTGTACGTGGAAATGACCACATGTGACATATGTTTATTATGCATATTCATGGTCATTGTACTATTATGTATCAAGGCACTACTACACTTCATAATTGCAGTCACAAGTTGATTTCTATCATTGTATTGTACTGATGAGTGGTTAGGTTTTCCACCTAGGTCTTTACAACTCCACTTCTGAGATTGTTATAATGTATTTCAGCCATCATGTTACCCCCCTGACCTCACACATTAGGGGGAATCTGTTATAGATTATTTTAACACACTTGGTATATCATTTTTTATGGACTATCCATGTCCCTATGCATACTCTTTGGACCCCCTTTGTGTTGTATAGGATAATTCACCTAATAACCTAGGTCTGGGGGGTTACCAACATACTCATTACTTGCAGACAATTTGACTCTAAAAGCATAGAATAGGAAATAGCAAAGTAGAAGGACTTACTTGTATTAAACGAAGGCTGATCCTTGCTATCTTCTCCCTCTCTGATCCACTTCCAAAGTATCCAGGATAGTTCCTCCTTCACCTGTTAATAAACACTCTTCCAGACACAAGATGATTCATATATATAGATGCAGGTTAGGCAAATCATATATCATATTGAAATGTAAACATTTACCAATCTACAAGATATGAAACACATATGGAAGAAGTAATATCTTTATTAACAATAATAGAAAGAGTTTAGGTTACAACCCAATGTCTGAACAAGGACTCCTCTGTCACCAAAGGACTTTGAGTTTCTCTGCTCCAAATATTTCTGTAGACAATCCACCAGTATAACTTTGCTCTCCAAGTATGACTACTAAACACCCTCCCCAAGGCCTCTATTTATATGGATGAAATGAGGCAGTTCTCAAAGGTTAGGGAGGTTATAACAGTTAGGAGGATTAAGTTAAATGACTAAACTAATCTCCCATTAGCGTGTGGTTTTATATTTTAATTTTGAGGAAACCATTCGCGGGTCTGTAGTAGAGCAACCCACGAATGATTCGCGACTATATATAAGCGCAACCCGCGAATACAAATATTCGCGACTTGCTGAATAGGAGACTCGCGAATGATGCGTGAGTTGTCAATAGAGAGAGTCGCTAATACAACTCAGAATGACAAAATGGCAAAGTAACCAGTTGGGCATATAGGGAATGTACTTCATCATAAGCCAAGGTATAGTGAATACAGGAAAAACTCAATCCATAAGTGTCCTTTTGCATGCCAACCTGAGGGATGTCAGCACTCGGACGGAGAGGTGCCATTCAGGTGTATAACAGATGCCCCCTAATGTGTGAGGTTAGAGGGGAACGATGGCCGAAATACATTATAATATTTAACTTGGGAGAAACACAGAAATCCGGTGGAGCATAAGGAGTACCTAAAACAAATACATAGTAATGTCATATACAAAGTTATATCTGAGGATGCTATGTTCAATTTACTGGAAGACTAGCTCCTTTACAATATTTGAGTACATCATATGATACGGGTAAAAACCACGTATTTACAAAGGTGGATCGAAGCCACAATACAATAATGATGAGTCTTCAAAACTCTGGAAGCTGGATATAGAAATGGAACATAGTCTTACGCAACTTAGTTCATGAGTGAGGGACTAAGGTCTTCATAAAAGATTCCAAAGAACCAGTACAATCCAAGCCATGTGAATAAGGGTAAGCTGAAGTCGAACATGGAAAGGATTCAACAGTTTGTCAACCAATAGATGATAATTGACAACTGAAGAAAAGGAGTTCACCAATGATGAAAGTGAATCCAGAGGTACCATCGTCAAAAACTCTAGGTATTCGTCATCAGGAAGTACTGAAACGAAACCATACTGTGATAAGGAAGGAAATAGATCCTCCAATGGATCACAAGAGTGACTAGGAACTAGGAAAAAGAAGGTATACACAAGTAAATGGGTAACAGATATAACAATGATGGAATCAGGCTATAGATCAGATTTTGGGAAGAATCCTTGAACAGTGAGCACGACACAAAGATGACCCAAGGCAGCGTATAACAGATAGATAGGACAACTAGACTTGTCTGTCATGTAGGAGACATGATCAGATTCCCCAGGTATAAAGGACAAAAGGAGGAGCAAAAACTCGAAGTGATAGCTGAACACAAATGTACACTGAAACATGGATATCGGAAGGCAAAGAGTGCTATGTTCAAGGATGACAGGCTGCCATTACTGAAAACAAGAGAAAACTTCTTCCTTACCTTCCCTGTTAAGTTTTAACAAGTCCAGGAAAGCCAACTCGGTTCCCTCTTGATTTTTTAACAAGCTTGAAGAGATGGGAAAATAATGCTTGATAGTGTCACTGATTCGTGGATTTAATGAGCCTGAACTAGTACATGCTCATTCAGTGTTTTCACATTTAGAGAGTTTGAAAACTCCAAAGAAGATTCTAGGGGGGTCCTTTTTCATCCAATTTAGTCTCTTGAGGCCGAAAAAGTATAAAACAAACCACAAAAGAACTCTCTTAACTTCCGAAGAAGAAAAGGTGAACCTTTTTCATACTTAGTCAAGAAGGTCCGAAAAAGGTTAAATTACCACCTACCCAATGCTCCTTCAATAACAGCATAAAATAGCTTGAGTTTTACGAGTGTGAAGGAAAGCAAGATCACTCGGAAAGATCCATTTGGTTACAAGAAATGGGGCTCACAACAATAAACTCGTTGCTTTGTTCTTGAGTGTTTAACGAGCATGACAAAGACACAAAGTACACTCGGAATCTTTTTCATGTTTGGTCCAGAGCATGAAAAAGAGAAAACTAAGCTCAAACCGGGTGTTCCTTTTCTGTAAATTTAGTCCCTCAGGTCCGGAAAAGTGATAAACCTATACATGAGAATACTCTTCTCAATTCCGAAGAAAAGAGAGTGATCCTTTCTCGTATTATTCCGCATGGTCCGAGAAAGAGATAACCTACCACCAATGCAGATGCCCATTCACATATTCTTAACGAGCTTGAACAGATGAGATAACTCGGCAGTCAAGTCTGTTTTGAAGGAGTCAGACCTGGGCCTAAAGAAACTCCATAAGGTCGGGGAGTCCTATAAATAGATAGCTTGTTAAAGAGAGATTCATAAGAAGCTCTATTTGGCGTGAAAAGTAGCTATGAGGAAACCCCTGGGCATGAAACAGTGACAGAATGAGTACCAAAGGATGGCAATGGCATATAAGAATGATACTCATGAAAAAGGGATCCTAGCCACGGAAGAACAATGGTAGAGACAAGGGACTAATGGCTTCAAATACCATAGTCCGTGGCAAAATGTTGTATACTAAGGTTAATGTGGAGTGATAAGATGCCAACATGTGTTGGAAGGAGCAAAAACCACCCTATAGAAGCATCAACACTTTGTAAAAGTAGGTAAACCTATTCCAAGGCACAAAAGGGATAATATTAGTCAATTGACATTTCAAACTATAGAAAAAGACCCACTTTACGAAATATTTTTTCTATTAATAGTTTGAAAATCAAATCATTTCTTACCATTTGCACTTTTTGAACCAAAAAGGAAAGTTTACCCTCTATCTTTGATTGCTTGCTGTGGACAATTGGACCGCTGGAATTTAGATTCGTCAGCTTCAGGTAAATCTACACCCTGAGCTCTTCATTTTCATCCAAACAAATTTTAAAATTCATGGTCAATTCAGTTTATTTCATCAACATAAAAGATGGGAAAATGTATTCGCGGGTTTCTACGCATGAAAGCCGCAAATACGCGTTTCATGCGCGAGTTGCTGCATAGGAAAGTCGCGAATGACTTGTGACATGTCTTAATGGACAGTCGCGCATGCTATGCAATGAATAAAAACTTTAAAAATAGGTCAAATTTTTAAATTTTGATGATGAAATACTAAATCAAACTCTATGTTTTTTGTCAGGAAAATATGGTGCTGGAGTGGAGGGAGAGGGAACATGAGATGATGGACCAAGCGGCTCTCCAAAGCCCGCCTACTATCCAAGCATTGTGGAATAGTGGGCTACTCAAGTTCTTCTGCACATCACCCATGCGGGCCAATGTCTGCATATTAGAGTTCTTGGTCAGTTATTGGGACCATGACCTGGGGATGTTCAACATCCAAGGTGAGATTTTGGAGCTGACCGTACAGGACATCTATTTCATCACTGAGTTATCACATCGGGGAGCACCGGTGAACTTGGAGGGCACTAGCAGGGGTGGAGACCCCTTGAGTGTCCAGAACTATGTCGATGTATTCTGCAGGCCTGGTACTCAAAAGAAAGGCAGCAGCGTTCTCATCACAGACATACAGGATTTTACACTGCAGGTATTGGCCAGTACCATTGTTAGACTTTCAGGGTCAGCAGGGTTGCATATGGCCACTCGGACTCAGATGAGAGTGGCAGTGGACTGCTTTAGAGGCACACTCCATGACTGGTGCTTGGGAATTTCCCCCATTATAAAGAGGCAATTATCCGACTGTAGGAGGAGGAGACGGAAGAACTTCAGTTATGCTAGTATATTGGTTGCGTTCTTCTTTGAGAGGGTGCCATCTATGAGCCCTGCTGTGCCATTACAGGTCCAACATCCTCGTCAGCCAAGGCTGAGCAGGTGGGGAGATATCTTCCTCCGGCAAGGGGGGGGGGAGATGTGGTACATAGCATGTACAATGATGATTTTTATACATGGTGGGAATGGCAGGTGCCAGCATTGGAACAGTTTCCATATGCAGGATTAGATTTCCGAGGTGATCCTGACCTAGTCCTCCCTCCAGGAGGAGCATGGGGAGAGATGGGTAAGTAATTTTTTAAAATTTTTATCATTATCAAATTTTTATGAATTTTCTGATGATAGGATATATACATATGCACAAGTCTAACCCTACTCATGTGTCAAAATACAGATATTGGACCAGTCCGCCCAGTAGGGCACCCACGTACCTTCGTAAGTTCTGTTGCAGGGGGAGATCCCGGATTGATCAGAGTACTCGAGACGAAACTGACCAGGCTGACTGAGTGAGTACCTACTATATGGATAGAGCATCTCCCTGCAGCTATGCAGGAATTTGTAGTTGGGGTTCCACCGGCCTGGCTACGTCTTTTCAGACGGGTAGCTAGGGCAGTTCTGGTATACAGGGATGCGGTGGAGGCTGCTGCAACTGAGGAGGCTGAGGAAGCCAGGGGGCATAGAGATCACGGGGACCAAGGAGGTCCTAGTGGCCATGGCGGACATTCATAGTTCTAGGACATTTTGATGGATGATGATCCACTATTTTGTATATTTTGTATATTTTGGGATCTATGGATCAGACTCGACCTATCCTATGTATGAACAGATATTTACATATATATATATATATATATATATATATATATATATATATATATAT
>LPNX010499824.1:224346-237482 GCA_001517045.1 Pseudotsuga menziesii | reverse complement strand
GGGCATCATATGTCACATGGCAACTCATTTCAAGATTGGGTTTGATATGAATTACATAACAAACAAAGGGGTGTGAACTACATAACAAACAAAGGGGTGTGAACGCTGATTTTATATTCTAAATTTATTTGTTGAAAGTATATATTCTAAATATCATCTTCTTAGGTAGCATGAATGGATGGTTATCACATTCATATTCTTTGATTTAATACTTGCTATGAAAATTCATATTCCCACTTGTTATGAGATATAAATATTCTTTGATTTAATACTTGCTATGAAAATTCATATTCCCACTTGTTATGAGATATAAATATTCTTTGATTTAATATTTAAAGTGCGAAATCATTTTGATATTTAGATTGGATGATTTTAATATTATAATCAAAATTTGGTTTTAGTAAATCTTAATAAATATTATTATTATTTTATCATTTTATTAAAATACATATAAAAACAAAAAATATTATATAATTTAATATTTTAAACTAATTAATACTATATTATGTTAAATTTATTTTAATATTAAATTTATATTCAACAAATTAATGTTTGAATTCTGAAAAAATATTATCTAATTTTATGTTTTAAAATATAAAATAATTTAATAATTTAAACTAATAAATACTACATTTTTTCATTTAAATTTATTTAAATTATTAAATTTATGTTAAACAAATTAATGTTTAAATTTTGAAAAAAAAATTATATAATTTTAAGTTTTAAAACATAAAAATACTACATTAATTCATTTTAAATTTATTTTAATATTAACTTTATAGTCAACAAATCAATATTAAGATTTTAAATTTGATAACAATATATTCTAGTTTCCAACTTCTAAGGAAGCAGGAATGGATGGCTTCCTACTTAATATTCTTTTGATGTGTCCCTATATGTGGTCACATTACTTAAACCTTACATGGAATAGTATATAAAGTGGAAATCATTCTCACACTTGCTTAATAGGTGCTCTGTAAACTTAACAATATATAAGGTTGGTTGAAATTTAATTGAAAAAAAAAAATATTTGAATTTTAATAAATATAGAAACTTCATAATATATAAGTTTTGTTCAATTTTATTTAGAAAAATTAATATTTCAATTTTGAATTTATTAATAATAATATAAATTTTAAGTAGTTTGAATTGGAATCATTTTATCACTTAGTTTTCTACTAGTTGTTTATTACATTAAAAATACAAATGGTGGTATATAATCTTCACAATATATTAGATTTGATGAATTTTATTTAATTTTTAAATTTATTAAAAATAAATAAATAAAGATTTTTAATAGAAATTTTAAAATTATAAATAAAAATATTTTAAAAAATATTAACATAAAGTAATATTTAAGTATAAGATATAGTATATATTAAGAGTATTACCTTATCATGCTATTTTTACAAATTTTAATAATATATAGGAATAAAAAAAATATGTAATATATTTTCATAGATGGTATAGACACATTTTTGTAAAACTTAACAATGATTTTAATAAAATAATTGTAATTAAAATCATGTTTTATCACTAAAGTTAACGTTAGAAAACAACTTGCATTGAGAAGTGTTACATTCTAGATGATATTGCAACTTGATAACTATAAATCTTCTTGAGCACCATAATCTTTCAAGATGTAACAAGCCACCTCAACCATTTAAAAGAAAATAAATCATAAATATCAAAGATGAGAAGATGCAACTACTGTTGGTTGCGGAAATTAAACCTTTAACTATTGAGTTTTCTTTCAAGTTTTGTTAGCTCTTTAAGGTGTAATTCCAGGAGACACATGACTTAGGATAGAATCGAAAGGCTAGATAATAAGTTACTTAAGCTTTAAAGCTAACACTTACTCTTGTTTACAAGTTCCCACATTTATGTTTAACCTTCATCACCATAATCCTAACACAGAGCCAAGGGTACCGAAACATTATAACTCAAGCTATTGTACCAAGGTCAAACTATAAAGTGGATTTTAAACCATTTGAAATCTCCTAAGTGGATTACAGATTGAAAACAATTCTTTGAGTTTTCATAGGGTTTTATTACCAAACTCATTTACCCAAGCTATTGTTTCGAGGCCAACGAGCTGCTAGACAGTTTCTGAGCTAAGGTTTCACAGCTGACCAATTGCTAGACCTTCAAAAAGACCATGGTTGAGTTGTGGCCAACAATAAAACTGCATAAACATTGTGGTGAGAATTCATGGCGTACTACACAGGTTTTGGTCAAGCTCCCTCTCGAGTATCTCGGTTTCAATGAATGTATGATGTGAAAAACAAAAGGGAACACAGTGCATGGTTTCCATTCAATATTTTCTTCCATCTGCGACACATTAAACTCTTTGGAAATATTGATAAGACTACATCCCATTATTTTCAATGTCTACATCAAGGATTCATTGACATGAAATAAGAGTTTACCATAGGTTTTACTAGTTATTGTTGTGTTTTAATATTTTTTACACGCGTACGTGCACACACACACACATATGTTAATCTCAGTTTACCTCTTATTTTTTATAGCTTTAGAAAGAGAGGTCAGTTATTTCGACAACTTCCTGATATAGTAAGTTATTATTTAACTTCTTGTTCCAAATTCTAGGTCCTTCGTTTCATAAGAGGCTTCATTATAATTATTTACGCCTTGTTTAAGAAATGTTTTATGTTAAAGTATGAAGGTGGTTTGACTCTATCAGTGCTTTTAATGAACGTTGATGAAAGAAATCAGTAGGTGATGTTTTAATCTTTAAAAGGTAGACAACTCGGTTTTTGAAGTACTATTTATGTATTAAGTAGTGTTGGCAAGGGGTTTTGGTGTAAGTGAGTTGTACAGCATCGCGGCGGCTACGCAAGCTCATGCGGTACCATGCAAGGGAAGATCGACGCGATAAGTGGACGAATAAGTGCTTTTTGAATATTTTATGTATATTTTGACCAAGTTTTGTTCCAATAGGTCAGTAGCAGTTAGAAGTCAGTTAGTAGTGGACCCTCAATGTAAAGGTTTAAGCCTATTTATAGATCTAGTTTGAGGATATATGGGGGCGATCGAGAGCACTTGTGCACAATTGTATGTGATAAGATTTGGTGCGATCTATTTTATAAAGAATTTTCTGTCTTAACTATGATTTTATTTAGGTTTCTTTTTTATGTATGCAGTCTCGAGTTCTGGAGAAGAATTGTGTAATGCGGTACATTTGCACAAGGTTAATATGATGCGATGAGTACCGCTCAATTCTTGGATGTTGTTATAGATATGTTATGATGCTACGACTCTGTTTTGTTGCAATGGCATAATATAGATGCGATATAATCTATGTTTCTGTAACTTTTTGATATGCTATGAGTAATGATGTTCCATGAATAATGCTATGATATTGTGATACTGTGCAATGACTGCATAAGTTATGGTGTCCCTCAGTGGGATCCCCATATCCTCCTTTCCCACTGTCGAAAACTTGGTTCCGACATCCCTCCCTTGAACGCGTCGGGTGAGACCTCGTCTGCTTCGCTGACGTTGCTGGGCAGGGCAAAACCTGTTTGGGTCGGTGCTTAGGGAGGTTGAGCTATAGGGTGTCAAAAGAGTGGGAACCCCTGTTGACGAAGCTTTGTTGGTGGTTTTCTCCAACAAGTACGGTTTAATTTATAACTTCTTTAAGTCCCTTGACTCATATGGTAACCATTCGGCTCTTTACGACTTCTCCACCTATTTTATTTTATGAAAGAAAGTAATACCTGAATAACATTGTGTTCTAGATGAATAGGTTGGCATTTATAACATTGCGTCATAGACTATTTTGCAAGGGTTTACTAGTTTTAATGCTTAAATAAATCTTGTTCTATGTATAGTATTTAGATTTGTTTCTAATTAAGGTTTTGGTCACACGAGGTTTTTACTTCGTTAGTAAGTTAATTATGTTTTCATTTCTTTTATGTTTTGATTTAAAGAGCCCCTATTCGAAAAGTCACTTATACATTAGGGTTTCTTCATTAATATCACTTATCCATTGATAATCTCTATTATTATGTTTTATAGTTAATAAAATGAAGAAATACTATCATATAATTATTCCATTGAGTTAACAAATGACTTCTCTATGTATTCAATTCAATCAAAAATTTAAAATATTTCCTACTAATACTTTAAAGATTCATATAAATAGTGATATGACTAAATCATTAGGATATTTCTTCTATCTTTCGTAATATATAAATAATTAATATATAGGTATGATTATAAAGAACTAATTTTCAAGAACATGTTGATGTCTGTAATAAATGAAAGATAGGTTTTCAAGAAACATATATGTACATTTAGCAGAAATTGTAGCTTTAAATGCTATACACGACCTAGCCACAGGAACTTTACAATGTGCAAGTTTGCACAGTTCCACCCCCTTCCCCATATGTTTAGTTTTAAATCAAATCCCCTATAACTTCAGGTTTCCACCAGTAACTAGAAGGAGTTGTTTACTCTAGAACCTAATATTCTCTTATGCTCATTAATGGTTCCGATACAGATCCTAACATTGCACAGATGTTCTGTGGAAGTTGTGCACTATTTCGTGAATACATTCAATAGAGACTTCACCTCTGTGATATATGGAATGTATTTTCTTTCTCTAGTCTCTTACTTTCGATCATCCAACTGCATGCCCTCTTTTCTTTTCCTAGGAATTTTATAGCAAATAACTAACTTCCTTTAGCATTGGCCACTTGTATTCATAAAGAAGGATGAGGATTTGATAAATGATTTAAACCTCAGTTTCTATCAACTAATTTTATAGTTGTTAAATCTATAAAATTCATAATTATATTTATGTAAAATTTAACTCACTTGTTCTGTAATATGTAAATAAAATAACACATCAAAAAGAAACAAGGGGATATTGCGATCCTCCACTCCTAAGAACTTAGCACCATCCTCAGTGCTTAATTAGTATCATCAAAGTATTGAATAAAAGAAAGAAAATTTTGTATCATAATCTCTTCTCTTTCCCACGTACGTTCTTCCATCGAATAATGTTTCCATCGTACTTTAATTTGTACAAAAGTATTCTTCCAAATTTGAATTTCTCACTATTAAATTGACCAGATAGATGTGTTGACGAACACACAAATCACAAGATAGATCACACAATTTACTTAGTTATTGAAGAATGAAATAGTGCAAAAATGGCTTGCAGCTGTGAATGCTTTTCATTAATCAAAGAGTAATTAGATAGTAATTACAATGAAGTACAATGGCTTAAATAGCCACATGCAATTCGAATCCACATGAGGAAATTCAAATTGATTAGACTCTACTTGACTGTAGGTAACTAAGACCTTGTCTAAATCAGTATAGGAGGACTCGATAGTTAACTGACCTTGTCTAAACCATTATTGGAGTTCAACGGAGTTCTAAAACATAACTCAAGTGTCTAATTTAGTGTTAATTGAGGCTAACTAACTGCGGTAGGTAAGAAATGTGCCTCTCCTGCATGAATCCATGCAAACCTAGTGCTAGCTGAATGTAACTGACTCCTAACTCAACTTGACTAGTAATTAACTTAACTCAACTAATGAAGGTTGGTGTCAGTACTCCTATTGGCTCCTAAATTGTAGGGATTGGTATGGGAGGCTCCTAAAATGATGCATGTAAGTGCAATCAGTGGCAATAGACATTAATTAGTGGTCCCCATACTTTAGTAACTGGAACATGTACCCCAATTAGGACAAGTGGACCCAATGGTGCTAGTGACTAAAAAAAGACTGGATGGACTCCCAATTTAGACATGACTCCGATTTACACATATGACCAAATTGGAAAAGGGAGGATTAATAATCCTAACATTAAATTGAACACATAGATTTGTGAAAAAACACACAACTCAAAAGATAGATCACATAATTTACTCAGTTATTGAAGAATGAAACATTGCAAAAATGGCTCGCAGCTCTCCATGCTTTTCATTAATCAAAGAGTAATCATATAGTAACTATAATGAAGTACAATGGCTTAAATAGCCACATGCAATTCGAATCCACATGAGAAAATTCGAATTGATTAGACTCTACTTGATTGGAGGAAGCTAAGACATTGTCTAAATCATTATAGGAGGAGTCAATAGTTAACTGACCTTGTCTAAACCATTATTCGAGTTCAGCGAAGTTCTAAAACACAAATCAAGTGTCTGATTCAGTATTAATTGAGGTTAAGCAACTATGGTAGGTGAGAAATGCTCCTCTCCTGCATGCAACCATGAAAACCTATCGCTAACTAAATGTAGAGGACTAGAATTGAATGTAGCTAACTCCTAACTCAGCTTGACTAGTCATTAACTGAACTCAACTGATGAAGGTTGGTATCAGCTCTACCAGTGGCTCCTAAATTGTATGGATTGGTTTAGGAGGCTCTTAAATTGATGCATGCAAGTGCAATCAGTGACAGTAGACCTCAATTAGTGTTCCCCACACTTTAGTAACTGGAACATGTGCCCTAATTAGGTCAAGTGGACCTAATGGTGTGAATTCCTAAAAACAGATTGGATGGACTTCTGAATTGGACATGACTCCTGATTTAGACATATGACCAAATTAGAAAAGGGAGGATTAATAATCCAAACACCCCCACTGAATGCTAACTTGAACAATCTGTGGGTCCTGGTAACTAAGACCATAGGTCACCCATTACATAAAGTAAATTAAAGTAATTGCTCAATACAAGGATTTGGTGAGAAAACCACATGGGAAAAAATCCCCCCCTCTAATTAAGCAAGTAGAATCAAGATCAATCTAGTTCTTCTGTGGATTGGTATCTTGGGGCCTGGCATGTAAAACCCTCCATCATTATGTCTTGAGGAATATTCCTCTTTGGAAGAAGAATGATATGTTCAACTAAACAAAAAATATAGACAACTGTTGGATGAAGACTGGACCCATGTAGAGCAACTGAAATCAACTGATAAGTGAGAAAAGGTTCTTGAGGATTCAAAACATGTGAGGAAAACTCAAGAAACTGATATGTTGCAGCCATGAATAGAAAATAATGAGTGGTAAAATCATCCCCAAGTGTTAGGAGCAAGTGTTCAGGCGAATGCATAATGTCTTCCTCTTTACTAGTTTTGTGAGGAGATGAACATGTGATCAATGGTATAGAAGCACTGGGACTATTGAGAGTGAATGCTTGAGCTCCATAGTTTAATATATATTCAAAAATATATAATTATTGACAAAATAAAATATGCAGAACCTCATAAGAGGAAACTAACACCAAATCCCCAGTAGCAGTTTTGAAGAGAAATTGTGGTACTTGATTTTTCACACCGAAATTGGTGAGAGCGGCTACAAGAATGACTGAAAGCTCTTGGATTTTAGAATTTGAACCAAAAAATATCATATCATAAATTAAATCAGATCTAAATAAGTTCACAATATATCCAAAACTGTGAAATGAAATCAAATCCCCAGCACCAATTTTGTAGGAGACTTGCGGTACTTGTTTCTTCACACCATTAATGAGAACAGCTACAATCAGTATTGACAGATTATGAATTTGAAATATTAAGACAAGAAATATCAGATCATATACAAATAAGATGATATCATATCCAATAAGGTTCATATCAGATCCAAATAAATGGTCAACCGAGACGGTGGATGCACAATTTTCTTCTTCTTCAAAATTCTGAATTTTGGTGCATGCAATCCTGCGGGAATTTGCTGGAAGATCTAGATCAAGGGGAGTGAATGGATCACTCTATAAATCTGATCTTTATTCCAAAATATACAAGGTATTACATATTTTCACACCAGCAGCAACATTATAGAGAGAAAAATCAAAGTCCTCTTCAATTTTGGAAGCAATTACTTGCAAATTTTGCACAAAATTCAAAAGAAAATCACCAGTGAATGTTTGCATGGAAGTGCAGAAGTATTTTTATTCAATATTATAGATCCAAATTTATTCTTCTATTTCATCCATATGAGGAGATGACATATCAGATATCTCATAAACTTTCAGAGCATCAGCAAAAGGAGTCACTACAAGGAGACTATCTTCAATTCAAATTGACTGTGTAGAAGCTTTTGCTTCTTCTTCATCTTGAATAACTTGATCAGAGAGAGTGGAGGACAATATTTTTGGATTTAAAATTCTTATGGTTCTGTATATGCTCTCCAAAGTGCTATTATGATCCTCATCAATCATTCCAAAGGTTCTGTCCAATCTTGTCCATAGTTCATGTGGATCTTTAATAGATCTAATGAGGTAGCACAAGCTAGGAGAAAGAGCCAGTTTCATTATTTCAAAAGTTGTATCCTTTGTATTTAGCTAGTCATTCTCACCCTGAAAAGACTCTCTACCGAATCCTTTAGACACCATATAGAGATATTGTTTATCTATAAATATAAACATCTTCACCTTCCATTCAAAATAGTCTGAGGATCGGGTGAGAAGAGGAACTAATGAATTCATTTCAAATTTGTACTCGCAAAACAAAAAAAGGGCACCGTAGGTTCAGGAAACCTCCACATTTTAGGTTTTCATCACACCTAGTATAGTTGATCAAGCTTGATCAATAATTCCTTAACTTGGGGTATTAAGTGGTATAGCTTCTACTTCTAGTGCAGAGATGGAAGGAGCAATTTTGCTAAAAAATGATCCAGTAGGAGATCTGAGGAGGAGAAGTGCCTTTTCCACCAAGGCTTTGATACCATATTAACTTGAGCACATAGATATGTGGAAAAAAACACAACTCACAAGATAGATCACACCATTTACTCACTTATTGAAGAATGAAACAGTGCAAAAATGGCTTGCATCTGTGAATGATTTTCATTAATCAAAATGCAATTATATAGTAATTACAATGAAGTACAATGGCTTAAGTATCCACATGCAATTCGAATCCACATGAGGAAATTCAAATTGATTAGACTCTACTTGATTGTAGGTAACTAAGACCTTGTCTAAATCATTATAGGAGGACTCAATAGTTAACTGACCTTGTCTAAACCATTATTGGAGTTCAACGGAGTTCTAAAACACAACTCAAGTGTCTAATTCAGTGTTAACTGAGGATAACTGGCTGTGGTAGGTGATAAATGTCCCTCTCCTGCATGCATCCATGTAAAACTAGCGCTAACTGAATGTAGAGGACTAGAACTGAATGTAACTAACTCCTAACTCAACTTGACTAGTTATTAACTGAACTCGACTGAGGAAGGTTGGTATCGGCACTCCCAGTGGCTCCTGAATTGTAGGAATTGTTCTAGGAGTATCCTAAAATGATGCATGCAACTGAAATCAATGGAATTAGACCTCAATTAGTGTTCCCCACACTTTATTAACCGGAACATGTGTCACAACTAGGCCAAGTGGACACAATGGTGCTAGTGACTAAAAATAGGCTGGATGGACTCCTGATTTAGACATGACTCCTGATTTAGACATATGAACAAATTGGACAAGGGAGGATTAATAATCCTAACACTCTCTTATTGAGGATGCACATTGGTTCCATGTGGAAGTCGCCCTATGGTTCCATGTGTACATTTTTCCAATTAATAATATGAGATTGATCAGCAACATATTTTTTAATAAAGAAATATGAAAAACATAATGAATTGTGATATAAGGAGGTAAGGCCAACTGATAAGCTACAATCCCTATTCTAGCTAAAATTTCAAAATGTCCCACATATATGGGTGAAAATTTTGCATAAATCCATGTTCATAGCTTGATTTTTCTTGGTTTGACTATCATGAACACATGATCTTTTACTTTGTATTCTTTATCTGTTAACCTCTTATCTGCGTAACTCTTTTGTATGTCTTTTTCTTCTTTTAGATTGTGTTTTAACTATTCTACCATCTCCTGCATTTGTTCTAGCATACATTTCCCTAAAACCATCCTATCCTCTAGATTTCCCCAACTCAAAGGTACTTTACATCTCCCTACATACAACACCTAAACCGGACTCATTTTGAGGGATGCTTGATAATTATTGTTTTATGTGAATTCCACCAAATGAATACAATACTCCCATTTTCTTGGTTGATTATCACATACATTCTTAAGATGTCCTCCATGACATGGTTCACCTGCTTAGTTTGTCCATTTATTTGCGTATGATAACCGATACTGAAATTCAATTTTGTATTCATACCCTTAAATAATGTCGTCCAGAATATTGAAGTGAATTTAGCATCACAATCTATAATAACTATTTTTGGAATCTCATGTAATCTGAAGATCTCTTTTAGAAATATATCAACAATATTTACATATTTATAAGTTGAATTTACATGTATAAAATGATTCGCTTTACTTAATTTGTCTACTAGAACCATAATGGAGTCATTCTGTTTCTTTGTTCCTTCTAACCCTCTAATAAATTCCATAGTTATAGTTTCCCATTTCCATTCAGGTTTGGGTATAGACTGCAACAATCTGACTGGGTGTTGGTCAATAAGTTTAACTAGTTGACAAGTAAAACATTGGGCCACATATTTGTATGCTTATGTTTTCATATTTGTCCATTAAAAAAATTTCTTTAAAGATGTTATAAATTTCTGATATCCAGGGTGTCCTACATACGGGTTATCATCTGATTCTCTAAATATGACCTTATTTAAATTATATTGTTTTGGCACATAAATTCGATTCTTGAAATGTAAAAACCATTCTATATCAATCCGATACAGACTTTCTTCCCTTTCAAAAACTTGTGGTTATTTTTTCACCAAATATTTATATTGCTCATCATTGTTTGATGCTCCCTTCAACAACGCTTTGAATTCAGATTCATAATCACTAATTATCACCTAGTGAATTTTATGTTGTTGTCAACTTAATGCATCTGCTACTATGTTTTCCTTCCCTTTTATGTGCTTAATTTTGAAATGTAATCACTTAGGAATGCAAGCCACCTCTCTTGGTGAGCAATCAATTTTTTTTATCAAATAAATAATTTAACCCAATGTTATTTGTTAATAACATAAATTTCTTTCCAACCAAGTAGTGTCGCTAGATCTTTAGGGAATGAATGCTAATTGCTAATTCCATATCATGTACTATAAAAAAATTTCATGCTCTTTTAATTTCCAAGATTCATAACAGATTACATGTCCTTTTTGAGTTAAAACCCCTCCCAATCCTTCGTTACTCACATTAGTGCATACCACAAAGTATTTATTTGGGTCAACAATTTTTAATACCGGTTCCCCCGTCAGAAGATATTTTAATTTATCAAATCTATCTTGACATTGTTTACTCTAGATAAATCATACACTTTTCTTCTGCACTGTTTTTATATGGTGAACTATTCTAGAAAAAATTTCTATAAATCTGTAGTAATATCAAGTTAACCCCATGAAATATCTTATATCATGTACATATTTTCACGCAGACCATTCCAGGATAGCTTTGATTTTATCAGGGTCAACTATTATTTCCTTTTTGATATAACATGTCCTAAGCACTGTACTTCCCTTTTAGAAAAGTCACATTTACTCAGTTTTGCATATAACTGATGTCCTTTTAAAGTTTTCAAAACCTTGAGTAAGTGATATTCATTCTCTTCTTCTTTCTTTGAATATACTAAAATATCACTAGCACGAATTTATCCAAAAATTTACTTAGTACATTATTCATCACGTTCATAAATGTTGCAGGGAAATTTGTTAAACAAAACTACATTACCACAAATTTATAGTTTTCATACTTGTTCTAAATGTAATTTTATGAATATCTTCATCCCTTTCCCATACTTGATGGTGTCTTGACCTAAGACCAATTTTTGAAAATATTTTTTCTCCACCAATTTGATCGAATAGATCATTTATTCTTGGTAAAGGATATTTTTTTTAACTACCATCCTATTTAATTGTGTGTAATCTATGCACATTCTAAAAGTTCCATCCTTCTTTTAAATGAATAACACGGGTTCTCCCAAATATATTGGGCCTTGTCTAATAATTCATGTATTTGCATCCTCCGTATTCTGGGGTAGTATACAATACGGATCTCATGATACTAGTGATGAACCTCGCATTAGATCGATAATGAAATATAATAATCATTTAGATGGTAATATAGGTATATCATTAGGGAATGCATCATGAAATTCCCTTAAAATAGGGAATTGTTCTAACACTGATTCTAATTTTTGGAAGCCATTTATTTAATTTTTATGGCATAAAGTTGACACCCTTTTCTGATACACTTTTTAAGATGTAGTGCTGAGATTTATCTAGTAGATATGGGTCTATAAATTTCCCTCACCATATAATATTTACCTTTCTCATCCACACAACCAAAACTTTTATGCAAATAGTTTATGATGGCATTATGAGGTTTGAGCCAGTCCACACTTATCAGTATATCATAGGAACCTAAAGGAAGTATATTTATATTAACTGAGGTATCCATGCCATCAAAAGTTAATCTACAGTTCTTAATTGTTTCGGTAACCTTCCTTTTTACTCATGTAGCTAGTTGTACCATCCATGCATTTTTTTGTTTTTCCTTAACAAGTTTACATGTTTCAACTAATTTTGGTGCAATATAACTTAGACCAGATCCTTAATCTATAATTATAGACACAAATGTGTTTGAAATTTTACCTTCTACTTCCAACATTGTGGATTCATGATCCATTTGTCTATCTTCCAAAGAAGCATTAATTATAGGTATATTCTTGGATAAATCATTGGTAGTGGAAGATTCTTGTAGCATACTTATGGGTGTCATCTTTCTATTAGGATTGTGTGGGCGATTTGATACATGTGAGCTTCATTACATCCGCAACATTTAACTTCTTTTGAGTTGTTATTCCATCACCCATTAGAAGTTTTGATACCCTTTACCTCATTGCTATTAGTTGATACTTTCCTACTATAATTATTATCAGTATGACTTCTTGTTCCTTTCCTAAAAGGAGAATGTTTGAATCCCTTCTTATGTTGATCCATCTTCTCATTTTTTTATTTTACCAATTTCTGCTCAATTCTGATCTTTGCTTGAACAAGCGATAACACAACTTAGCCTTTCTTATTGTTTCATCCATAGCCTTATGCATATCGAATTTAATATTTTATTTATATGACGGAGGTAAACAATTGATAAATCGGTACAACCTAGCTTTT
>LPNX010499824.1:211057-221658 GCA_001517045.1 Pseudotsuga menziesii | reverse complement strand
TGTATGTTATTTACACTTTTAACCTCCTGCCACCACAGGGAAGCTTTCCCACTCAGCTGAAATATTTCTAAACGTCCCCTCAAATTGTCATTATATCTCTATAATTGAAAGTATCATTTTATATTTAATAACCATGCCTCAATATATTCCTTATACTCTCCATCAAACATCGGAGGCCTTAACTTTTTAAATTCTCCCTGCAACTCCACAAGTTTTTCTTTTTTTCTTCTCAAATTTTAAGTCATTATATTTCGGTAATCCTGGTGTAAGTACATGAATATTATCTGTAGTTTCTTCACTACCACCACTTTGTATTTCTCCATTTCGTTTCTTTATAGTTATGGAAGAGTTTTTACCATTATTTTTCGATGGATCTGTAAAACTTTTTACGAGTAGTTCATTTATCTCTTCTTGATCTGATTTGGCATTCATTAGTTTAAGAATATCTACTTTAAGGCTTTCCAAATATTCTTTCGAACTTCTCATCCTTTCTAACATTTTCTACTGCATATCTGCTCTAGTTCTACACAGAGACTTTCATTCTCGAGCGATGGCATACCTTAAGGCATTACTTCCTCTTCCTCAATTTGTCCTTCATCCATTGCTATATCTGGTTGTAACAAGATTTATTGGTTTTTTACTTAAAATTATTTATATTCAAATACTCGGCCATATTATACTACATGACTAAGCGATATCCCAATAGGCCAAAGTGTTTTAACCATGGATCTGATACCAATTGTGACAATCCACCTTAACCATTTAAAAAAAATCATAAATATCGTAAATACAAAAAAAATATTATTTAAAAGTTGAGAAGATGGAATTGACGTTGGTTGCAGAGATTAAACCTTCAACTATTGATTTTTTTCCATTTTTTTTTAGCTCTCTAAGGTGTAACTAAAGGTGACTCATGACTGAGGATAGAATCAAAAGGTTATATAATAATTTACTTAGCTTTAAATCTTATAGTTACTCTTGTTTACAAGTTCCAACACTTGCATTTAGCCTTCCTCACCATAATCCTAACACAGAACTAAGCATACCAAAATATTTTAACTCATGCTATAGTCCCAAGGTCAAACTATAAAGTAGATTTTAAACCATTTCAAATATGCTAAGTGGATTACAACTGGAAATAAATTTTTTGACTCTTCGTAGGGTTTTATCATAAAAATAATTTATCCAAGCTATTGTTTCGCAGTCTACGAGCTGTTACATAGTCTCTAAGCTAAGGTTTCACATCCAACCAACTTATATACCTTCAAAAATACCATGCTTCAGTTGTGGCCAATAGTAGAATTCCATAAACACTGTGGTGGTTATTCATCGTGTACTACATAGGTTTTAGTCAAGCTCACTATTGAGTATCTCATTTTGCAAGGAATATATGGTGTGAAAAACTAAACAACACACAATGCAAGTTTTCCATTCAATATTTTCTTCTATCTACAACCCCTTAATGTCTTTGGCAATATTCATATGACTACAACCCATTATTTTTGGAATCTATATTAAGGATTCATTGACAGTTAATAAATACTTTACCATACGTTTTATTGGTTATTGCTATGTTTTAATAATTTTTACACACATATATATATGTTAATCTTAGTTTACCTTCCATTTTTTACCACTATAGAGGGAAAGTTTGGTTATCTGGACAACATCTTGATACACTAAGTTATTATTTAACCTCTTGTTCCAAATTTGAGGTCCTTCGTCTGATAAGAGGATTAATTATAATTATTTACGGATTGTTTAAGAAAAGTTCTATGTTAAAGTATGTGACTGGTTTGACTCTATTAGTGGTTTTAATGGTCGTTGCTAAAAGAACTCAGTAGTTGATACTTTAATCTTTAAAATCCATACGGCTCTGTTTTTTAATACTTCTTTATGCCATTAAGTAGGTTTTAATTTATAACTTCTGTAAGCCCCTTGACTCATCCTGTAACCATTCGGCTCTTTACGAAATCTCCTCCGATTGTATTTTATGAACAAAAGAAATACCTGGATAATACTAGGTTCCAGATGAATAGGTTGGAGTTTATAATATTTTTTCGTGGACTGTTTTGTAAGGGTTTACTAGTTTTAATGCTTAAATAAATCTTGTTCTATGTACGTTATTTTATTTTGTTTCTAATTAAGGTTTTGGTTACACGAGGGTTTCACTTCGTTAGTAATTTAATTATGTTTTCATTTCTTTTATGTTTTAATTTGAATATCCCGCATTCAAAAAGTCACTTATACTTTAAGGTTTCTTCATTAATAACCCTACTCCATCAATAATCTCTATTATTAGGTTTTATAGTTAACAAAATGAAGAAATGCTATCATATAATTATTCCATTAAATTAATGTACGGCTTCTCTATGTATTCAATTCAAACACAAATTTAAAATATTTCCTACTAATACTTTCAAGATTAATATAAACAGAGATATGCCTAACTCATTAGCATATTTCTTCTATCATTCGTAATATATAACCAATTAATAGAGAGGTATGATTACAGAGAACTAATTTTCAAGAACCTGTTGATATATGTAATAAATGAAAGGTAGGTTTTAAAGAAATATATCTGTACATATATCGAAAATCGTAGATTCAACTTCTATACACCACCCAGCCACAAGACCTTTGTAATGCGCAAGTTTGCATAGTTCCACCCCCTTGCCCAGAACTTTAGTTTTAGAAAAGATACCCTGCAGCTTCAAGTTGCCACCAGTGACTATATCAAGTTATTTACTCCATAACCTAACATTCTCTTCTACTCACTAACTATTCTCGTATAGATCCTAACATGCCACAGATGTTCTCTGGAAGCTCTGTGCGATTCCGTGAATAAATTCAATAGAGCCTTGACATATGTGATATCTGGTAGCACTTTTCTTTCTCTAGTCTCTTACTTTCTATCATCTAACTGCATGCCCGATTTCCTTTTCCTAGGAATTTTATAGAAAATAACTAACTCCCTTTAGTATTGGCCACTTGTCTTCGTAAAGAATGTCGAGGATTTGATAACTACTATAAACCTAATTTTAAGTCAATTAATTGTATATCTCTTAAAACTCTCAACATCAGAATTATATTTATATAAAATTTAACTCACTTGTTCCATAATATGTAAATAAAATAACACATAAAAAAGTCACAAGGGGGTATTACATAAGATCACTTCTTAGAGAGAACAACAATATTAAGACATTGCATTGATAATTTATAATCATATAAAACAACTGATATTACTCTTTAGGTCAACAAATTTCATAAAACCATTTAGGTCTATCGTACAATAATATTAATCAAAAGGATGAAGATCTCTTTGGACTCAATAACAAATATCAACTCGATAAGAGTGCTAAAAAAATCCTTCAATATTTTGGCATCAAGATATTTCAACAAATTGTAGAAAACATTTTCCATTCCCCCTAGTTTGAGAACTACGAGGGGAGGAATCCAATGAAAGGAATTTATTCCAATTACTTTTGAAAAAGACCATTTCACTAATTATAAATCTGCTGAGTAGACATCCCATCACCTTCAATCTCACCATATATAAAGAGGATCTCGACTTTAGTATTGGAAAAGAATGCTCATATTGATTTCTAAAGGAACCCATCACATCCTCGAAATACTCCAAATAAAGTTGTATTGCGCTAAATTAATCATAGACAATGTGTGTGGAAAAAAATCATCAATGGAGGTAAAAGAGGTATCATCTACCAACTCGACTGATCCAATTGGCATGGAAAAATAACCCTATCCATTCTCCTATACCCTAGACACTAGATATAATGTTGTGCATTGGATTTCATGGAGTGCATAATGAGTTGAAATACTTCCCCCCTCATCCAATTCTCCACAACTTGAGGGGCATGATATCTCCACTAGCACATACTTATAGTTGTCCAAATCAATCCTATTAACAAACATACTAAGAAGTGATAGGGGTTCCTGCTTATGCTTAAATTGTTGAACTTCTCCTTCAAAATCATTGTCATGAACACAAGAAATCATATTAATCCAATTTTCTTTAGACGACTTATAATGAGTATTGTATTGCATAAGGAGAGTTCACCAAGTGCATCCACCATTGGGACAGATTCTAGCGATAATATAATCCATGTATTGATCTATAGGAATGTCATTCACTTTGATCTCATTTAGAGCATGCATTTATACTACTTCAACAATATGACTCCACAACATCTCTGAAATATAAGAAAGAACTTTCCCAAGGCCTTCTATACAAAGGGAACCCAACACCCTTTAATCATGGCCGAATTTTCCAACGAATTATTTACAAATTGAGCCCCACTCCCATCAAGATATTATTAGATATCCTTCTCATATATGCAATAACCCTTCTATAAAATTCACACATCCATATGTCCCAACTCCATGATCGCAACTACACCTAAAAGGACTATTTCCATAGGAAATCACAACTTCACCTAAAAGGACTATTTCCATAGCAAATCGCATACACTCATTGACCCTTCTCACATACTAGAACCAATTTAGTAGGAAAACCTCTATTTTGATACCTAGTTTATATTAATTAAATATTGTATTTTCATTAGATTTTTATTGGTTTTAATATATGGTCAAGCTGGAATTTGATACCTAGTCGCTTTTAATGAAAATATTATGTTTTCTTGAGAATATTATTAGTTTGAATAAATGGTAAACCGAGTTTTGATACCGAGTTGCTTTTAATGAAAATATTATATTTTCATGAGAATTTTATTAATTTCAATATATGGTAAACATGGAATTTTGATATCAAGTTGTTTTTACTAAAAATATTATATTTTAATGGGAAGTTTATATATTAATAATTAAAAGAAGACTCTACACATGTAAATTATTATTCTTTGAATATTTTATTTTTTTTAAATTTTGACAAGAAAGTCAAAATAGATTAATGAATTATTTTTATTTAATAATTAAAAATACTAAGACAAAAAAGAACTGAAGTGGATATTGAAAGAGTATTTGTTGACCCACAAGGAGAAAAGAAAAGTGGCGAAAGCTACTTAGTGAGAACTCAAGTGATGCACGATGCATCTTCTCCAAGATCAGGTCAAGACTCATTCTGGAGTGCTAAAGAGAAGGAGGCTCATAAATGACCAATTCCTAGGAAAAATACTATATAATAGTATGTCCATCAAGCAAGAAGCTGGCTAGAAATGGAAGGTGGAATTGATCTTTTAATGTAAGAGATGGCGCGCTCATCGAATTTTGTCCTTGTGTTTCAACAAACAGGTTTGGGGGTTCTAGAGCAAGTAAGACTTGACTGCTCTAGGAGTTGGTTGTGAGAAACGACAGCTTCATTTTTCTTTTCCCGACAGTGGTGTCATGTTCCCTATTCTATTTCTTATACTATTACATATTGATAAATTATAGAGTATACACATGAATCACAATTACATTTTTGTAGTAAATTATATTGTGTATCTATTCCTAACATTTCTTATTTCATATTATGATTTAATATAAATTGTTCTTTATTAGTAGAGGAATCGTAGATTTATTATATTAGTATATTTCAATTAATGTGTGATTGGGCTTCCATACCTGAATTAGAGTGGATGTAATGTTAACATAACTAACAAATTTGAATGAAAATTTGTAGATGGTTAAATATTTTAAACTATGTTTGTATATTCTCTCTTAAAAAATTTTAAATGTTTTTTTCAACGAACCATTTCCCTAGAAGGCAATGTTTTTCATATAAAGATAATCTATGTTTTTAATCTATATAAAATTTATAACTTGTTTTCATTTGAAAACTATGCCTCCAAAATACCTATAGTTACAACTAGATTCCATTAATATAAGTTAAACAACTATTCTAAAGAAGGATTTACTAAGTAAACAACAATTCGAATAACCTCAACAAGGGATCAAAGAGCATACAAAAACAACAAACAAAGAGATTGCAAATAGTAGGATAGGATTCCGTAGAATATGCATAGTAGAGCTCAGAGGCTTACTTTCAAGACAAACATTTTAATTCATGAATCCCTAGGTTAAGGTGTTAACTTAATGTTAAAAAATTATGGTGACTAATGTCGGTTGGGTAATCATACCCATTATAAACTAAATCAATTTTAGATTTGGTTATAAATCAATACATATCATCTCATAGATCTATATCATAAATATGACATGCAGATCCAAATATTATGTTAAACAACAAACAGATCTGATAAATTACAAAGTAAAATAATATTAATCATTAAAACTTACAAATGCATAGTCTCTAATAACAAGTATCACATCATGTGATACATGGCTATGTTCAGAAGACTTTTCGACACAATCGAATAACATAAAGGATATTAATATTCGATTCTCAATCAACATAAACAATGTGTGGCTGTAAGCCCATTAAAATGACATCCAGCATTGAAAGAATCAACGAGATGTACATCTGAATGGATGAGATGACAATGCAAATAAAAAAGAGGTTGTCATCCATTTCTACAAGCCAATACAAACCCATAATGGTTTACCAACGACATTTTAAACATTGCATTCAAATAATATTGTGAGTGAATTGTCCCAACTTCCACTCAACTTATTATGACTTAACATTGGTAAATTTACAAGAGGGTAAAAATATACAAATAGTGTGGTGTTGGTTGCCAATATATCTAACATAAAATGAGGTGAAAATTTTAGCAAAGTATTTTTTTTCTTCTCTAGTGCAGTGAGAACGTAATTTCTAAGATACGATCTCGTAAAATCAATTGGTTTCTCATTTCACTCATTTGATATAGACGTTAGTATAATTGTATATAATTCAAGTAGGACATAAAACTTTTATGGATAAGTTGCCAAATGTGTTGGTATTTCTCTATTTCAATTATTTTTTTTGGAATTAATGATAACAATATCTAATTAAAATATTTTATAATTTCGGTGTAAATTTTGCAAATTTAAAATGCTTTCTTCACTGTATATTTTGATGCAAAAAACATTTATATAATTTTTATCAAAGTTATTGTATATTTAGAATGATTTAAGCATTGTGTTTCATTTGAAAACCTCTGAAATTTTATGAAATCATTATTTCATTTAGAATAAGAGGTGTAACATTTTATAAAAATAAATAAAACCCAAAACACTACAAAATCTATAAATTAAAATTAAAAGCGATGAGTTCTATTACATTTTTAGTTTCTATGGATGCAATGCTCTAGATCCAATACATCTCCTACGAGATGTATATCTAGTGTTGTCTTCATATTCAACCCTAGATAAGTTGGAATATCCTTTCCATTCGTTAAGTTGTGCAACACTTATTACTAGTGGTAGTCCGATTTTAATTCTGTATGTATTCACTACTCCAATAGTTTATTATTCTTCAACAGTAGATCCTACATTTCCATTTCCTCTTCCACATAATTGTAACATCATGTCTTCATGTAAAAAATAACTTCTGCATCAATGAACTTTTAGTCAAAATTATGGTAGAATTTGATTTTTGTTGTCGTGTTTGAAAAAATATTCATAATTGTATTTAAAGGAAAAGAAAAATTATTTTCTAAAAAATAATTTATTTGTAGAAAATTTCACTATAGGTGTATCATATTTCCCTATATAAATTATTGTTATTCTGTGTGGTGAACATGAGCGCATATAAGTGTCATAATTTTCTATATGTACAATTGTTATTTATATTTGTATTGTGTAAACTAGTTTTGTCAAACTTGAAATTGTAGGTAATTAATTATATTCATATAAAACTTTAAAAAATGCCTAATAGACAATAGTGGGAAGCACTTGAATAGGTAACGATAAGTATTCACCAATTAGGAATCCATGTTATTTATATTGACCCTACTATGCTTATCCATGCCTACAAGGAATTCCGGCTAATTACATTACACTAGGGAATAATTTTGGTATGGCATATGATAGTTAAAATATGCATTGAATAATCAAAATAAGCCAATAGTACAAAACAATAGATAAGTGACCAAAAAATTGACCAGAATCCGCATATAAATGACCATTTTTGAGTTGGAGACTAGTGGTGGAAAATTAGCGGTCATTTATCATGCGACCAAAAACATGGTAATATTTAGCTTAGTCATATATAGCTTATATTGTGTTGATATATTTGGTCATTAATCTAGTTGTATATTTGGATATTAATTGTGACAATCAATGACTGAATATAAAACCAAATTAATGACCAAATATATGAGCACACGATAAGCTATAATTGACCAAACTAAATATGACCACATTTTTTGTTGCGTGATAAATGACCACTAATTTTCCACCAATGGTTGTCAAATCAAAAGTGGTCATTTATATGCATGTTTTGGTCATTTTTTGTCACTTATCTCTCTCTTTTTACTAGTGATATAGAGTAGGATCACTAAAATAAAAACAGTGTACAGAAAATAAAAAAAAGACAGAGATTTTGATCTCAAAAACCGCTAAAAGAGAAAACCCAATAACCTTATAATAGAGATAATTCATTCAAAGAGTGGTGTACATCCAAATACATAGTAGTCATAAATATCTGAAAGATAAACTGCAAGAAACAAGGGATACACTCCTTCAAGTTAGTGAACCCTAGAAAATTGTATTCTTGCTTCAATAGTGAACCTTTTCTCTTGATTGGAGTGAAGTTTCTTGGTGATAATGAGTGAGGTAACCTTCTATTTATACTATATCATGTTGACAATTTCACTT
Source organism: Pseudotsuga menziesii (assembly GCA_001517045.1). Lineage (NCBI taxonomy): Eukaryota > Viridiplantae > Streptophyta > Pinopsida > Pinales > Pinaceae > Pseudotsuga > Pseudotsuga menziesii. The sequence goes on along the minus strand of LPNX010499824.1, from coordinate 212,937 downwards.
TTCAAGTGGGGTTGACTTCTCTTCTTTTATTGGGCCAACATCTCTTTTAGTGTGCAAATTAAGTGTTATCTTCACCTTTCTTCTAGGGATGACTAGGTAAGAATTCCTCATGTAGTGACTACATAAAGGATCCCTCTTAACTAGGGAGGCATAATCATACTAGAATGAATTTGGATATCATTTATATATCACAACTATCTTGAACATATCTATATCATAAAGAATGTATTCCAACAAAATCTCAGTCCATCGAGAAGTGTCAACAACTCTATCCAATCCATCGAGGAGTCAACTTGCACTAGCTCAACCTAGTCTATTTGGGAACATACTTGTAACAAATCAAATAATTACATCGAGGAGTAAAAAATGAAACCCATTCCATCAAGTAGTACACATGCGCTAGCTCAATCCATTCTATCAAACATCCTACATGCAAAAACTAAACTCAATCCATCAAGGAGTCAACAACTCAACCCATTCAATTAGGGATTCCACATGCACCATCTCAATGCAGTACATCGTAGATCCTACATGTAATATGCATGAGTATACACTAGTATGCACCAGCATCTCCACCCCTTCACAGATTTTTCAAGATATATCCCCACTCGTTCACAAAGTGTCTGGGAGAATGTATTAAATATCTCCATCACTTCACATGATGTCCGAGAGATATCCCCACTCCTTCTCATAATGTCCAAAAGAATGTGTTACCCTCTCCACCACTTCTCATGGTTTCTAAGATATCTCCCCACCCCTTCATATAGTTTCTGGTAGAATGCAATGGCCTCTCAATCCCTTATCAATGTGTTCGAGAGATATCACCCATCCATCACAGAGTGTCTAAGAGAATGTAAGAGAATCAACCTTCCCTCTTAGCAAGGGAAACAATCATGGGACTAATATCCCCACCCCATAATAGAGTGTCTAGGAGAGTACTAAAAAACCATCCTTCTCTGTCAACGAGGGAGTCGACATGGGACTAATCTTCCCACTCCATCACAGATTGTTTAGGATAAGGTATTGTCCCATTATGAATCATCGAGGGAATAATATCTCTACTCCGTCATAGAGTGTTTGGGAGAATTCATTTCTATATTCTGACTCATTTACCCTTAGCCAAGTAAAATGGAAAATACTGAAAAAAGGTACATCCAATGCTGCAAACATCACATCTTTCTTTGTGCTAGAGAACGTTGCTCCCTCTACATCTAAGCATCGTGGTTCCTATGCATCTGAGAAACCTGCTCCCTCTGCATATGAGAAATCTTGTCTCTCTACATCTGAGCAACATGGTCCCTTTGCATTTGATCATCAGCCTCTCTATATAGAGATGCATACCATCTAGTACATCAACCTATATGAGGTATCACTTCGGGTTCCAATATGAACACCATGTCTCACAGAGAAAATAATCACAACTCCCTATTGAAATGTAGATATCTATCATGGTGATAACCATGTACATTAAGGATTGATAAGGGAGTCTGCTAGGGGAGTCTGCTGGGATTGATAGGGGAGTATGATAGGGGATTCTGCTGGGATTGATAGGAGAGTCTGCTAGGGAGTCTGCTGGGATTGATAGGGGAGTCTGCTAGGGGAGTCTGCTGGGATTGATAGGGGCGTATGATAGGGGAGTTTGCTAGGATTGATATAGACACCTACCCATGGGCCAAATCAGTCAAAAATACTGAAAAAAGGTAGAAAAAACACCCTAAAAACACAAAACAACCAAAACACTAAACCTAGCTTATAAATTTAACCCACTTCTCTATTTTACCTCACACACTTCTCATTGCTAGCATTCACCATATGCTCAAACAAGCTTGGAGCTGATTTGCAGATCAACTGTGGCTGATCCCAATAGGGAATTGATCTGT
>LPNX010499824.1:188313-210757 GCA_001517045.1 Pseudotsuga menziesii | reverse complement strand
CATAATTTTGGGACAAATCATCCCAATCCACAACCAATTCTGATATATTTGGTTCAAATTTTATGACATCTAGCATACAGTTTGATAAATAATAAATTATGCTTCATAGCTCAAAATCACTCATAAATTTTGAGACAAATCAATTCTATTCTGAGTCCAGGTCTGATATTTAGTTTAGATATTATCATCATCTAACATACAGTTTGAGAGATTATGTTTCACACCTCAAAATCACTCATAAATTTTGGGGAACTTTTATATAGATTTTAAATTATCAAGTAATAATCATGGACATATTGATATTACATGACTAACCACTTTTACTATACCGTTCAAGTAGGGAAGTGTAATGAGGACCATGACAAAAACACACTACTCATACATTTAAGCAACTGCAGACCATACCAATAATAAAATAGCTTAAAAAATTCACAGGGATCAAAAATGCTTTCCACAAAACTGGTAGAGACGGAACTTCTTTTGGATGAGGCTAACAACAATGCAAGTTTAAATTGAAAATTAAACCTTTTTAACTTTCCCTTTTGGACTTCCACACAGAATATCAAACAGAATAGCATATAGCCTTTGATAAAACAGAGAGCTAGGAGCCAAGCTATACAATTGAAACTCAGAACTCCAAAAAGGATGAAGATATCTTACTGTTTGGATGAAATATCCTAGAAACAAAATGTACTATTGGTGGCTTATTTGGATAGTCCTCTGTAAAGTAAAGAGTCAACTTAAATGTACCTACAAAAAAACCAACACTAGAGATGAAAAAACGTAAAAATACTCTGTTCAAACACAACGTTTTACTTTATCATATAAACCATCATCCAAATCACTACATAACACATTTTCAAATACTGTTACTTCATCCAAGATTCAATTTCAAGGTAGCTAAGTTGAATTCGATATAGATGACCAATCTAGAATAGCCAAAACTACACAACTTGACAAAACATCAAGTTATTCAACATTACTCAACACCAACATATCATGTGGAGAAATTTTAAAATTGGATTGACAATATACGCAAAATATAGGAAATATTCTATGGCCTACTTTGACAAGCCATAAAAATTTCAACTTGGATTGACATTCAAAATTAAGGAAAAATATAGGAAATCTTCTACAGCCTAGTTTGACAGGAGAAAAGTAGCCAGTCTGTAGAGGTTAATCTTTCAGACTACTCAATGTAAACAAACAAAATGAGGTATAACTTTATAGAGTTAAACTTAGTAAACTCTTTGGGAGCTAATCTCAAGAATACTAAAATATTTTATAAACCATCCCAGGTGTTAGCATTAAAATCTGTACAGCTTTGACCTATGTCCCACAACTTTCTAGCCTAAAAATATTGTATTTTATCTGGGGCTACTGTGTACAGGGAAATGAAATTAACTTAATATAGCAAATTTCTCTTGAAACTGTCATTACAACTTTTAGATAAACATACATACTTAAATTTTAAGCATCCCCAGACTTATTTAAGATCACATGACAAAATTTAAGCAATTTTCTCTTGCAAAATAAAATGTCTTTACAAAGCCACTCTTACTTTTTTGCAGTGAAAAAACTTCAAGCAATTCTAGTCGGTTAAGTGAATTTCAAATGACTAACACTCATGTTTTCTTTTTTTTCTTAGCTGCTTTAAGGAGTTTGAATTAAAAATAATTGGTATATCTAATATAACATATTACATAAGACCTTGGAACATCTCCTAAGAGTGTTACTCATAAAGTCTTAACAGAAGTTCTTATTGGCAATCTTTTATCATATTTTTCTTGATCATTGCTTCAAGCAAGTGGCTCAGATTTCATTGGTTTTAAGTTTTAACACCTCTGACTCTTGTTCAGACTCTTCTTGTTATGATTGATTTGATATTTGAACATCAAGTCTTGTAAATTACCCCCATCTTTGAACCTTGGATATGTGGAATCAGCATACTCCAAAGAAGAATTATTTATCAATCAAGAACCAAACCACCAGTTATCATTATCTACACGCATGAATCGATTTTAAATTGCTACATTCTATTTATACTGGATTATACCTTTTAGTCCCATTGACCTACATTTGTGGTCATTTGTTGAACATTAATAAAAATATCTGATCTTATAACTTCTAAAAAAATTTACTGAATTCCCCTTACTACCAATATGTTTTTCTTTGTCATTATTAACATTCCATGTGATAAGACATCTGATTGTGGTGATAAATGCCAATGGTGATTCAAAAACCAGTTCAGTGGTGGGAATTTGACTCCAATGTTAGAAACAACAATGAAGCCACTTGAGTTATCCCAAGTCACTGTCTCAAGTGGCCCCCATGTTTAGTAGAGTAATAGAATGGAGGCTTTCGCAGTTTGACAAGTTGTTCTTAATGTTTTCTCATTTATAGTGTAGCCAATATTTCTACCTATGTGTTTCAAGTGAGAGAATCAATCTTCAGGGCAGCAAGAGGTCGAATAATAATTAAAGTGTTGCTTCTCTGTTGTTTCCAACATTAGAGTAAAGACATTCCAGGCAGGCCTAGCTCAAGTATCTGATTACATCACCACAACTAGAGGTATCGACACAACCTATCATAGAGAATAGAGATAATGAAAAAAATATGCAACCCAGTAGCTAGAGGGGTGGATAAAACATATCAACCAGGCATGTATGATAGGGTAATGTTAAAAGATAAGACACGCTAGTATGATACATGTTCTGTAGATAATGACTGTAGGCTATTTGATATTCCATGTGTCAATGGATCTAAGAATGGAGGGTGGAAAGGTGGAATAGAGGCTTGTGTCTATTCAAGTATCCCCACCACCATGAGGCTCAAGTATTCAAAGTTTGAAGGGAGAGGCTGCAAGAAGTATGGGAACGAAGTAGCAAATATGGAGGCTGTGAATACAAGAAGAATGAATTAGTAGGTGAAAAGTATAAAATAATCAGATAATATGAAGCGTGTGTATGGGCAACAAGAAAGAATATACAACCTTGTTACTAGGGAAAATACAATAGGACATCAATCTAGCATGTCTTCTTGGTAATATTAAAATATAAAACACCCTAGTCTGATACATGTTCTATACATTATAATTGCAGGCCGTTTGGTTTTCAATTGATATGCATAGTTCTACTATGGACATACAAACTTCATGTGTCCAAGGTTCAAAGATTGGATGGGAGGAGGTGTAATCATTGCATTTGTGATTGTTTATCTGGTAAGTCTGACCTACCTTAACGACACGAAACCAAACCCAACAAAATAATAAAGTATAAACATACGTGCAGATTGGAGTTTGCAAGAGCCGAAATTCTAGAGCCTGGCAACCTACGAAAAAACTTAGTAAGAGCCTTGCAACTCCATAATAACCTTTGAAACCAAATTCTCCCAGATTGAAACCCTATTAAGCTTTGAAACTTGATTATGTAGACAAAATTTGTCCCATTCTACCCCACTGTCAGGATTTTTGGATGAATTTCTCTAAAAAAATATCCATAAGGAAAAACCAAGGGCGATTTACACTAGATTTTAGATTAACAATAAAAAAATTGGGCGAAATTTCTATCGGTGACTTCCATGGCCAGAAATCGGGGGCAAATGTGGGAAAATATCAGTATTTTCGTGGGCTAAAATTCATTTTCCAATTTTTCCCTCTTTCTGGATGAAGGCAATTTAACTTGGGCCAGCTATATATAAAATAAATAATGGGCTAATTTATTAAATAAAAAAAAAAATTAATATAAAAATTCGCCCACCTTTTTTTGGGTAACCCTTAAAATTCGCCATTGGGCTAAAATTCGCCCTTAAAATCATCCCTATTGTTGACAAACTGCACAAATGCTGCACAATGGGAAATTTCAAATATCTGTTTAATTGTTTTTTAAAACAAAAAGAAATCAAGGAGATTTTTTGACAAAGAAAACCGTTTGACCTGTAAGACCTAATTAAAATATGAAGCAAGACCAATAAACACTAGTCTAAAAAACAGGAGGGAGTAAGAAAGAGCATCAAAAAACTTGCACAGTGAAAGCAGAAGTCTTCAACCTCAAGAGCCCGAGGGGAAACACCTAACAGAGCCAAATTAAACATAAACTATCTTTAACATGCAAGATAATGCAAACTGAATACATCTTCCTCAAATATCTTCTAGAGATTACATGAGAAAAAATTAGTACTATACTTGCCACAAAATCGCATAAGCATAAACTACTATTCCCCTGTTCAGATGCCCTGTTTAAGATTTTAATAAAGCATAAGTAACAGTGAATATAATAATCCAGCACTGTCAAGTGATCAATTATGGGAAGACCAGAATTGTTCCTCTTACAGATTATCAATGAAAACATCAATAAAGATTATATCTCTCAAGGTGTCAGAAAAAATTTATTTAACATTCGGTGGTGGCTCATAATCTAGATCATCAGAGTTGTTTTCCTCTGGTAACTTATCAAGCCATGAAATGTAAGACTGGCCATGAAAGCCTCCAGCCTTCAATCGTTTCCCTGAAATTGAGATATACATCACCTACGTGTGCAAAAAAAACCCCATCTACATCTTTTTCATATATAATTTTTGGTAGAAATAAGACCAGATGAAATGGTACATACTCTAAAATATTAAAGCTCTTTTTACACTATTCCTAGCATAATGTTGTAGGCCACATTTTCTGTCCATTTCCAGTAGCCCTTTATGATAGAGAGTACCTTGATTCCCATCCATATTAGATTCTAATGTTTTCAGTTTCTCTTGTATTTCTAGTAGCATTTTATAATTTAGTTGTTCACAGTCTCTGCAAATCAAAATGCAGTGTCAGTACTCATTAGTTATTGATAGCCAAGAAAAGAAAAGAAAATTATGGATTTTGCAGACCCATAAAGTGATGCATTAAGGAGACAGAATGCAAACCTATATCTAATAAGAGAAAAGGCAAGATGAAAAATAGCAATGGATATGAATGTTGTTCTAACATAAAATGTCTTTGAGGAAATCCAACCTTGTTGTGAAAGATCACTGCCTTTAAAGCGGGCAAGGAAGAACTCAATGGAAAATGATATGCAAAGTCCTGCATGCAACACCCATAGTTAGACTCCGTTGCAAACAAGAAACTTTGGTTGCAAGTGAAAAGACATTGTTCACCTACCAAAGTACAGAATACATCTAACATTTTTAGTTTGCTTTGTGCTCGTCAGCATATAGAGCACACATGTCATAATCAAGTAAAAGAAGATGGTCTTAATAGCCCGAGATTCAAGGAGAATAGCATTTTGCAGTGAAAACAACTTATACAGGGCCATGAACATAGTGGCTTGCTTTGATTCAAATGCTTTCTGCAATCGAAGTCAACACATATATTCACATAGCCACAATTGTTAACTGTAATCAACAATATACCTTTCTTAATATTTCTTTGCTTGCATTAAATTAAGGATGACTTACAAACAAGATGAGATAACACCTTAGCTGCCAAAATTGCAGGGGAGCTCTGTGCTAGGCGATTGTGAGTTGCCTGAAGCTCCTCTTGGTAAGTAGTGAATTCAAGATGTTGTTGGCAAGCATTATCAGCCAGCTCTTGTACTGATAACCTACAATTTAATAATTTTATCTAGAACTCAAAATCAAATTACATAATACATCGAAAATACAGACATCTTTAACTCATTTTTCAGGCATTAATGACAACAAAGTCCCAAAAAACAGCCATAACACACAAAATCAGGTGTGCAAGTCCTCCATCTACTATAAGAACTCTAGTATTAGATTACTGGATTCAAAACATATATGATATTTTGTATTTATTGAGCTTTCATTGATATGAAAAATCTTAATTTATGTTTTCCATATTTGATATAAACATATAAACTATTTGACCTGCAAAGCAAAAAGAGACTTGCAAGTGCCTAGACATAAAATCTCACCTTCTTCGTTCAAATGCTTCAACTTGACTTTGGGTAAGAGTATCAAGGCCTTCCAAAGAAATACTTTGGCCATCTAGTAACTATTTCTATTGACCAAATGACAAAGTCACTACATCGCCAATATCATCCGCTTTACTTTGAAGGTTGTCTGACTGAGATGACATAGTGCCAGCCACTTCAGTGATTTGCTGTTGAGTCTGTGAAGTTAACGTTTGAAGGAACCCTATGTCTTCTCCTAATCTTATGTAAGAGTTTTGGAGATCATCCATACAAGTGTCCAAGGTCTTCTGCATATCAAACTGTTGTTCCTGTAACTTGGACTGAGTGTCAATTATCTGATGAGATTGATAAAAAAATGGCATTGGACTAATCTAGAACATTTGTGATTTTATCTTCCACAACCTTTGATTTTTGAGCCATCAGTTTTTCTTGAGATTCAATAGAGTCTAAGGAATTATGGATTTCATTTGAGTGCTCCAGCAGCGAATTTGATTTCTCCTCCATTTGATCCAAATTTTCCACTATCCAATGAGTGGATGACTTCAACTCATTCACAACCCTTTCTGTATCTTGCTTAAATGCATGGCTCCTGCACACATCAGGCTAAATGCTAAGAATCAATAACTGGGATAGATAGCAAGACAAACAAGTTGATCTAGAAAACAATCCCGACATGAGTACAACTAGACCCACAAAGCTCACAGGCATGTTACTGCCGGACTGAGGGAGAAATATATCACAATTGGAGAGTACGGTTACTTACATTATAATTGATACGCAAATGTTAAACATTTTCCACCTTTTAAATAATAACGAGAAAACTCATATTACAGAACAACCAAAACATAAATATGTACAGCTACTGAATGTCATGAATACTCAACTGCAAATGATGGCACATAGAATTTGCATCAATGAAGAAAGCCAGGTACACTTTGTGGGCAGAATCATCTAATCCCTTGAGACAGTTGACGATAAGAGTTGAAGTGGGACATTGTGGAAGTGGGCGCCTACCAATTTCTCTCTAAAAGCAGTCAATCATATACCATGCTAATCTTGACTTCTTCTCCTCGTCATGCATAATATGTTTGCAACTAGAAAATAATTGACTGTAAGCCTTCTGGCAACATGAAATGGACAATGACACTTTATCCTTCTCAGCTAGTTTATTCATTGCATTCTCCACCAACTTCTTGCCCTTGATACTGTCGAGTACCTCTATGTCAAACTCAGTACCATATCGATGTTCATATTGATATTGATATGTTCTCTTACTTTCTAAGTCATCATCATCATCATAGTCTAATGAAAAGAACCATCCCCATGAATGAGAACCGTAAAATATTGAACACATCAATATGATCAATATCAACAGATGCAAGTTGATTCTTTTCCAACTCCTTTCCATTGTACTAAATGGGTTCAATTAGCTGAAAAGCCAGAGGAAGAGGAAAAGATAGGCAATCCTTATAATATTTTCTTTGATCATTTGACAGTTTTGCTATTGAAATTCTCTGACTCAGGAAGCCTGCAGGGTGGCATTTTAATAGGTTTTCCTCTGTATTGTAGAGTTTATCAATATTTTTCTTGTTGGGCAAGTAAATATTGCTTTTTTTTATGTCGTTTTGTGAAAATATGAATAGCTGCATTCATTAAGATGTTTTCTTCCCCCTTTTCACATTAAAAAACTCGAATTCTTTCATCTTAACCCTCAATCTATGGGAACTATGTAAAACTACTGTAACTATTTGGTCCCCATCTAACGCCTGCTTTAAAGGGAGTCTTTCTAAATCCGTAAAGGCAGCTGCACCCACCTGAAACCTCAATTGTGAGGCTTGCTTGTCTTTTTATTTCCCAATACTGTTTTCATCATAATTGCCTGGTTTCTCTCCTTGCGCAGAACACTTGCATTTCACCAATAGCATAGCCAATTGTATAATCTACTGCTAAGCCAAATCTTCCTCAAGCTCAGAATCGACAGGATCATATAGATAATACTCTGGAATAGAAGAATCTGTGTCTCGATCACTCAACTCTTACTCCCTATCACTATCACGATACCCTGACTCTTCATCTCGATCTTTAAAATAAGCATCTCGGTCACGAAGGTAAGACTCTGGCTCTCGAATGGGCCTACCTTAACTGCACGAAACCAAACCCAACAAAATAATAAAGTATAAACATACCTGCAGATTGGAGTTTGCAAGAGCCAAAATTCTAGAGCTTGGAAACCTACGAAAAACCTTAGCAAGAGCCTTGCAACTCCATAATAACCTTTGAAACCAAATTCCCTGAGATCGAAACCCTATTAAGCTTTGAAACTTGATTATGTGGACAAAATTGGTCCCATTCTACCCGGTGTCAGGATTTTTGGACGAATTTCTCTAAAAAAATCTCCATAAGGAAAAACCAGGGGTGATTTACACTAGATTTTAGATTAACAATAAAAAATATGGGAGAAATTTCTATTGGTGACTTCCATGGCCAGAAATCGGGGGCGAATGTGGGCAAATATCAGAATTTTCGTGGGCTAAAATTCATTTACTAGTTTTTCCCTCTTTCTAGATGAAGGCGATTTAACTTGGGCCAGCTATATATAAAATAAATAATGGGCTAATTTATTAAATAAAATAAAAACATTTTAATATAAAAATTCTCCCACCTTTTTTTGGGTAACCCTTAAAATTCGCCATTGGGCTAAAATTTGCCCTTAAAATTATCCCTGAATTTAATCCAATGTTATTTGTTAATAACATAAATTTATTTCCAACCAAATAGTGTCACCGGATCTTTAGGGAATGAATGCTAATGGCTAATTCCATATCATGTAATACAAAAAAAAATCATGCTCTTTTAATTTCTAAGATTCATAACAGATTACATGTCCTTTTTTAGTTAAAACCCCTCCCAATCCTTCTTTACTCACATTAGTGCATACCAGAAAGTATTTATTTGGGTCAACAATTTTTAATACCGGTTCCGCCGTCAGTAGATATTTTAATTTATCAAATCTATCTTGACATTGTTTACTCTAGATAAATCATACACTTTTCTTCTGCAGTGTTTTTATATGGTCAACTATTCTAGAAAAAAATTCTATAAATCTATAGTAATATCAAGTTAACCCCATGAAATATCTTATATCATGTACATATTTTCACGCAGACCATTCCAGGATAGCTTTGATTTTATCAGGGTCAACTATTATTTCCTTTTTGATATAACATGTCCTAAGCACTGTACTTGCCTTTTAGAAAAGTCACATTTACTCAGTTTTGCATATAACTGATGTTCTTTTATAGTTTTTAAAACCTCCCATAAGTGATATTCATTCTCTTCTTCTTTGTTTGAATATACTAAAATATCACTAGCACAGATTTATCCAAAAATTTACTTAGTACATTATTCATCATGTTCATAAATGTTGCAGGGAAATTTGTTAAACAAAACTACATTACCACAAATTTATAGTTTTCATATCTTGTTCTAAAAGTAATTTTATGAATATCTTCATCCCTTTCCCATACTTGATGGTGTCTTGGCCTAAGATCAATTTTTGAAAATATTTTTTCTCCACCAATTTGATCGAACATATCATTTATTCTTGGTAAAGGATATTTGTTTTTAACCGCCATCCTATTTAATTGTGTGTAATCTATGCACATTCTAAAAGTTCCATCCTTCTTTTCAATGAATAACACGGGTTCTCCCAAATATATCGGTCCTTGTGTAATCATTCTCGTATTTGCATCCTCCGTATTCTTGGGTAGTATACGATACAGAGCTCATGATACTGGTGATGAACCTTGCATTAGATCGATAATGAAATATAAATATTGTTTAGATGGTAATCTAGGTATCTCATTAGGGAATGCATCATGAAATTCCCTTAAAATAGGGAATTGTTCTAAAACTGATTCTAATTTTTGGGAGCCATTTATTTAATTTTTATGGCATAAAGTTGACACCCTTTTCTGATACACTTTTTAAGTTGTAGTGCTGAGATTTATCTAGTAGATATGGGTCTATAAATTCCCCTCACTGTATAATATTTACCTTTCTCATCCACACAACCAAAACTTTTATGCAAACAGTTTATGATGGCATTATGAGGTTCGAGCAAGTCCATACTTATCAGTATATCATAGGAACCTAAAGGAAGTATATTTATATTAACTGAGGTATCCATGACATCAAAAGTTAATCTCCAATTCTTAACTATTTCAGTAACCTTCCTTTTTACTCATGTAGCCAGTTGTACCATCCATGCATTTTTTTGTTTTTCCTTAACAAGTTTACATGTTTCAACTAATTTTGGTGCAATATAACTTATACCAAATCCTTAATCTATAATTATAGACACAAATGTGTTTGAAATTTTACCTTCTACTTCCAACATTGTTGATTGATGATCCATTTGTCTATCTTCCAAAGAAGCATTAATTATAGGTATATTCTTGGCTAAATCATTGGTAGTGGAAGATTCTTGTAGCATACTTATGGGCGTCATCTTTCTGTTAGGATTGTGTGGGCGATTCGATACATGTGAGGTTCATTACATCCCCAACATTTAACTTCTTTTGAGTTGTTATTCCATCACCCATTAGAAGTTTTGATACCCTTTACCTCATTGCTATTAGTTGATTATTTCCTACTATAATTATTATCAGTATGATTTCTTGTTCCTTTCCTAAAAGGAGAAGGTTTGAATCCCTTCTTACGTTGATCCATCTTCTCATTTTTTTTATTTTACCAATTTGTACTCAATTCTTATCTTTGTTTGAACAAGTGATAACACAACTTAGCCTTTCTTATTGTTTCATCCATAGCCTTATGCATATCGAATTTAATATTTTATTTATATGTCGGAGGTAAACAATTGATAAATCAGTACACCCAAGCTTTCTCATCTCTCAAGTAAGGTACACAACATTGTAAATTTACAAACATGGTAACAAACTCTTCCATGGTTGATATTCCCAATCATAAATCATTGAATTCATTGGTCTTTTCATCATAGTATCATTCCAATACATATATATATATATATATATATATAAACATTTTTTTAAATACTTTCCGACTTAACTCTTTACTATGTATGTTATTTACACGTTTAACCTCCTGCCACCACAGGGAAGCTTTCCCACTCAACTGAAATATTTCTAAACATCCCCTCAAATTGTCATTATATCTCTATACTTGAAAGTATCATTTTATATTTAATAACCATGCCTCAACATATTCCTTATACTCTCCATCAAACATCGGAGGCCTTAACTTTTTAAATTCTCCCTGCAACTCCACAAGTTTTTTCCTTTTTTCTTCTCAAATTTTAAGTCATTATATTTCTGTAATCCTGGTGTAAGTACAAGAATATTATCTGTAGTTTCTTCACTACCACCACTTTGTATTTCTCCATTTCATTTCTTTCTAGTTCTGCAAGAGTTTTGACCATTATTTTTTGATGGATCTGTAAAAATTTTTACGAGTAGTTCATTTATCTCTTCTTCATCTGATTTGGCATTCATTAGTTTAAGATTATCTACTTGAAGGCTTTCCAAATATGCTTTCAAATTTCTCATCCTTTCTAACATTTTCTACTGCATATCTACATTACATGTTTCTTCTAGTTCTACACAGAGACTTTCATTCTCAAGCGATGGCATACCTTAAGGCATTACTTCCTCTTCCTCAATTTGTCCTTCATCCATCGCTATATTTGGGTGTAACAAGATTTATTGGTTTTTTACTTAAAATTATTTATATTCAAATACTCGGCCATATTATACTACATGATTAAGCGATATCCCAATAGGTCAAAGTGTTTTAACCATGGATCTGATACCAATTGTGAGAAACCACCTTAACCATTTAAAAAAAATCATAAATATCGTAAATACAAAAAAATGTTATTTAAAAGTTGAGAATATGGAACTAACGTTGGTTGTAGAGATTAAACCTTTAGCTATTTATTTTTTCTCCAGTTTTTTTAGCTCTCTAAGGTGTAACTAAAGGTGACTCATGACTGAGAATAGAATCAAAAGGTTATATAATAATTTACTTAGCTTTAAATATTACAGTTACTCTTGTTTACAGGTTCCGACACTTGCATTTAGCCTTCATCACCATAATCCTAACACAGAACTAAGCATACCAAAACATTTTAACTCAATCTATAGTCCCAAGGTCAAACTATAAAGTGGATTTTAAACCATTTCAAATAGGCTAAGTGGATTACAACTGGAAATAAATTCTTTGACTCTTCATAGGGCTTTATCACAAAAATCATTTATCCAAACTATTGTTTCGCAGCCTACGAGCTATTACATAGTCTCTAAGCTAAGGTTTCACAGCCGACCAGCTTCTATACCTTCAAAAATACCATGGTTCAGTTGTAGCCAATAGTAGAATTCCAGAAACACTGTGGTGGTTATTCATGGTGTACTACATAGGTTTTAGTCTAGCTCACTATCGAGTATCTCATTTTGCAAGGAACATATGGCGTGAAAAACAAAACAACACACAGTGCAAGTTTGCCATTCAATATTTTCTTCTATCTACAACCCCTTAAAGTCTTTGGCAATATTCGTATGACTACAACCCATTATTTTCGGAATCTATATTAAGGATTCATTGATAGTTAATAAATACTTTACCATAGGTTTTATTGGTTATTTCTACGTTTTAATAATTTTTACACACACATACATATATGTTAATCTTAGTTTACCTCCCATTTTTTACAAATATAGAGGGAAAGTTTGGTTATCTAGACAACCTCCCGATACAGTAAGTTATTATTTAACCTCTTGTTTCAAATTTGAGGTCCTTTGTCTGACAAGAGGATTAATTATAATTATTTACAGATTGTTTAAGAAAAGTTCTATGTTAAAGTATGCGACCGGTTTGACTCTGTTAGTGGTTTTAATGGTCGTTGCTGAAAGAAATCAGTAGTTGACACTTTAATCTTTAAAATCCATACGGCTCAGTTTTTTAATACTTCTTTATGTCATTAAATAGGTTTTAATTTATAACTTCTGTAAGCCCCTTGACTCATCCTATAACCATTCAGCTCTTTACGACATCTCCTCCGATTGTATTTTATGAACAAAAGAAATACCTGTATAATACTGGGCTCTAGATGAATAGGCTGGAGTTTATAACATTTTTTCGTGGACTTTTTGTAAGGGTTTACTAGTTTTAATGCTTAAATAAATCTTGTTCTATGTACATTATTTTGTTTTGTTTCTAATTAAGGTTTTGGTCACACTAGGGTTTCACTTCGTTGGTAATTTAATTATGTTTTCATTTCTTTTATGTTTTAATTTGAAGATCCCACATTCAAAAAGTCACTTATACTTTAAGGTTTCTTCATTAATAACCCTGCTCCATCAATAATCTCTATTATTAGGTTTTATAGTTAATAAAATGAAGAAATACTATCATATAATTATTCCATTAAATTAATGTACGGCTTCTCTATGTATTCAATTCAAACACAAATTTAAAATATTTCCTACTAATACTTTCAAGATTAATATAAACAGAGATATGGCTAACTCATTACCATCTTTCTTCTATCATTCGTAATATATAACCAATTAATAGAGAGGTATGATTGCAGAGAACTAATTTTCAAGAACTTGTTGATATATATAAGAAATGAAAGGTAGGTTTTAAATAAATATATCTGTACATACATCCAAAATCATAGATTCAACTTCTATACACCACCCATCCACAGGAGCTTCGTAATGTGCAAGTTCGCATAGTTCCACCCCCTTGCCCAGAACTTTAGTTTTAGGAAAGATACCCTGTAGCTTCAAGTTGCCACCAGTAACTATATGGAGTTATCTACTCCATAACCTAACAATCTCTTATACTCACTAAATGTTCTCGTACAGATCCTAACATGCCACAGATGTTCTCTCGAACCTCTGTGCGATTCTGTGTATAGATTCAATAGAGCCTTCACATATGTGATATCTAGTAGCTCTTTTCTTTCTCTAGTCTCTTACTTTCTATCATCCAACTGCATGCCCTATTTCCTTTTCCTAGGAATTTTATAGAAAATAACTAACTCCCTTTAGTATTGGCCACTTGTCTTCGTAAAGAATGTCAAGGATTTGATAACTACTATAAACCTAATTTTATGTCAATTAATTGTATATCTCTTAAAACTCTCAACATCAAAATTATATTTATATAAAATTTAACTCACTTGTTCCATAATACGTAAATAAAATAACACATCAAAAAGTCACAAGGGGGTATTACATAAGATCACTTCTTAGACAGAACAGCAATATTAAGACATTACATTGATAATGTATAATCATATAAAAAAACAATATTACTCTTTAGGTCAACAAATTTCATAAAACCATTTAGGTCTATCGTACAATAATATTAATCAAAAGGATGAAGATCTCTTTGGACTCAGTAAGAAATATCCACACGATAAGAGTGCTAAAAAAATTCTTCAATATTGGGGCATCAAGATATTTCAACAAATTGTAGAAAACATTTTCCTTTCCCCCTAGTTTGAGAACTACAACAGGAGGAATCCAATGAAAGGAATTTATTCCAATTACCTTTGAAAGAGACCATTTCACTAATTATAAATATGCTGAGTAGACATCCCATCACCTTCAATCTCACCATATATAAACAAGATCTCGACTCTAGTATTGGAAAAGAATGCTCATATTGATTTCTAAAGGAACCCATCACATCCTCGAAATACTCCAAATAAAGTTGTATTGCGCTAAATGAATCATAGACAATGTGTGTGGAAAAAAATCATCAATGGAGGTAAAAGACGTATCATCTACCAACTCTACTGATCCAATTGGCATGGAAAAATAACCCTATCCATTCTCCTATACCTTAGACACTAGATATAATGTTGTGCATTGGATTTCATGGAGTGCATAATGAGTTGAAATACTTCCCCCCTCATCCAATTCTCCACAACTTGAGGGGCATGATATCTCCACTAGCACATACTTATAGTTGTCCAAATCAATCCTATTAACAAACATACTAAGAAGTGATAGGGGTTCCTGCTTATGCTTAAATTGTTGAACTTCTCCTTCAAAATCATTGTCATGAACACAAGAAATCATATTAATCCAATTTTCTTTAGACAAATTATAATGAGTATTGTATTGCAAAGGAGAGTTCACCAAGTGCATCCACCATTGGGACAGATTCTAGTGATAATATAATCCATGTATTGATCTATAGGAATGTCATTCACTTTGATCTCATTTAGAGCATGCATTTATACTACTTCAACTATATGACTCCACAACATCTCTGAAATATAAGAAAGAACTTTCCCAAGGCCTTCTATACAAAGGGAACCCAAGACCCTTTAATCATATGACTCCACAGCATCAATGCAATATGAAAAGGAACTTTCCCAAGGCCTTCTATACAAAGGGAACCCCACACCCTTTAATCATAGCCGAATTTTCCAAAGAATTATTTACAAATTGAGCCCCACTCCCATCAAGATATTATTAGATATCCTTCTCATATATGCAATAACCCTTCTATAGAATTCACACATCCATATGTCCCAACTCCATGATCGCAACTACACCTAAAAGGACTATTTCCATAGGAAATCACAACTTCACCTAAAAGGACTATTTCCATAACAAATCGCATACACTCATTGACCCTTCTCACATACTAGAACCAATTTAGTAGGAAAACCTCTATTCAAATCCTTTAAAACAATGATATCGAGAATGCATTACATCCTAGGGATGATAAAGATGTAAATGATAAGACGCAAATCAACCCCGGTGGACCTTTAAAAAATTATGTCGAAGGTGAATTTTGATTTTTTGGAGTGACTCTTTGAAAATTCTTGGTTTGAATATACATAAAGCTGCTATTTTGATACCTAGTTTATATTAATTAAATATTGTATTTTCATTAGATTTTTATTGGTTTTAATATATGGTCAAGCTGGAATTTGATACCTAGTCGCTTTTAATGAAAATATTCTGTTTTCTTGAGAATGTTATTAGTTCGAATAAATGGTAAACCGAGTTTTGATACCGAGTTGCTTTTAATGAAAATATTATATTTTCATGAGAATTTTATTAATTTCAATATATGGTAAACATGGAATTTTGATACCAAGTTGTTTTTAATAAAAATATTATATTTTAATGGGAAGTTTATATATTAATAATTAAAAGAAGACTCTACACATGTAAATTATTATTCTTTGAATATTTTATTTTCTTAAATTTTGACAAGAAAGTCAAAATAGATTAATGAATTATTTTTATTTAATAATTAAAAATACTAAGACAAAAAAGAACTGAAGTGGATATTGAAAGAGTATTTGTTGACCCACAAGGAGAAAAGAAAAGTGGCGAAAGCTACTTAGTGAGAACTCAAGTGATGCACGATGCATCTTCTCCAAAATTAGGTCAAGACTCATTCTGGAGTGCTAAAGAGAAGGAGGCTCATTAATGACCAATTCCTAGGAAAAATACTATATAATAGCATGTCGATCAAGCAAGAAGCTGGCTAGAAATGGAAGGTGGAATTGATCTTTTAATGTAAGAGATGGGGCGCTCATCGGATTTTGTCCTTGTGGTTCAACAAACAGGTTTGGGGGTTCTAGAGCAAGTAAGACTTGACTGCTCTAGGAGTTGGTTGTGAGAAACGACAACTTCATTTTTCTTTTCCCAACAGTGGTGTCATGTTCCCTATTCTATTTCTTATACTATTACGTATTGATAAATTATAGAGTATACACATGAATCACAATTACATTTTTGTAGTAAATTATATTGTGTATCTATTCCTAACGTTTCTTATTTCATATTATGATTTAATATAAATTGTTCTTTATTAGTAGAGGAATCATAGATTTATTATATTAGTATATTTCACTTAATGTGTGATTGGGCTTCCATACCTGAATTAGAGTGGATGTAATGTTAACCTAACTAGCAAATTTGAATGAAAATTTGTAGATCTGGTTAAATATTTTAAACTATGTTTGCATATTCTCTCTTAAAAAAATTTAAATGTTTTTTTCAACTAACCATTTCCCTAGAAGCCAATGTTTTTCATATAAAGATAATCTATGTTTTTAATCTATATAAAATTTATAACTTGTTTTCTTTTGAAAACTATGCCTCCAAAATACCTACAGCTACAACTAGATTCCATTAATATAAGTTAAACAACTATTCTAAAGAAGGATTTACTAAGTAAACAACAATCCGAATAACCTCAACAAGGGATCAAAGAGCATACAGAAACAACAAACAAAGAGATTGCAAATAGTAGGATAGGATTCCGTAGAATATGCATAGTAGAGCTCAGACAAACATTTTAATTCGTGAATCCCTAGGTTAAGGTGTTAACTTAATGTTAAAAAATTATGGTGACTACTGTCGGTTGGGTAATCATACCCATTATAAACTAAATCAATTTTAGATTTGGCTATAAATCAATACATATCATCTCGTAGATCTATATCATAAATATGACATGTAGATCCAAATATTATGTTAAACAACAAACAGATCTGATAAATTACAAAGTAAAATAATATTAATCATTAAAACTTACAAATGCATAGTCTCTAATAACAAGTATCACATCATGTGATACATGGCTATGTTCAGAAGACTTTTTGACACAATCGAATAACATAAAGGATATTAATATTCGATTCTCAATCAACATAAACAATGTGTGGCTGTAAGCCCATTAAAATGACATCCAGCATTGAAAGAATCAACGAGATGCACATCTGAATGGATGAGATGACAATGCAAATAAAAAAGAGGTTGTCATCCATTTCTACAAGCCAATACAAACCCATAATGGTTTACCAACGACATTTTAAACATTGCATTCCAATAATATTGTGAGTGAATTGTCCCAACTTCCACTCAACTTATTATGACTTAACATTGCCAAATTTACAAGAGGGTAAAAATATACAAATAATGTGGTGTTGGTTGCCAATATATCTAACATAAAATGAGGTGAAAATTTTGACAAAGTATTTTTTTCTTCTCTAGTGCAGTGAGAACGTAATTTCTAAGATACGATCTCGTAAAATCAATTGGTTACTCATTTCACTCATTTGATATAGACGTTAGTATAATTGTATATAATTCAAGTAGGACATAAAACTTTTATGGATAAGTTTCCAAATGTGTTGGTATTTCTCTATTTCAATTATTTTTTTTGGAATTAACGATAACAATATCTAATTAAAATATTTTATAATTTCGGTGTAAATTTTGCAAATTTAAAATGCTTTCTTCACTGTATATTTTGATGCAAAAAAATTTATATAATTTTTATCAAAGTTATTGTATATTTAGAATGATTTAAGCATTGTGTTTCATTTGAAAACCTGTGAAATTTTATGAAATCATTATTTCATTTCGAATAAGAGGTGTAACATTTTATAAAAATAAATAAAACCCAAAACACTACAAAATCTATAAATTAAAATTAAAAGCGATGAGTTCTATTACATTTTTAGTTTCTATGGATGCAATGCTCTAGATCCAATACATCTCCTACGAGATGTATATCGAGTGTTGTCTTCATATTCAACCCTAGATAAGTTGGAATATCCTTTCCATTCATTAAGTTGTGCAACACTTATTACTAATGGTAGTCCGATTTTAATTCTGTATGTATTCACTACTCCAATAGTTTATTATTCTTCAACAGTAGATCCTACATTTCCATTTCCTCTTCCACATAATTGTAACATCATGTCTTCATGTAAAAAATAACTTCTGCATCAATGAACTTTTAGTCAAAATTATGGTAGAATTTGATTTTTGTTGTCTTGTTTGAAAAAATATTCATAATTGTATTTAAAGGAAAAGAAAAATTATTTTCTAAAAAATAATTTATTTGTAGAAAATTTCACTATAGGTGTATCATAATGCCCTATATAAATTATTGTTATTCTGTGTGGTGAACATGAGCGCATATAAGTGTCATAATTTTCTATATGTACAATTGTTATTCATATTTGTATTGTGTAAAGTAGTTTTGTCAAACTTGAAATTGCAAGTAATTAATTATATTCATATAAAACTTTAAAAAATGCCTAATAGACAATAGTGGGAAGCACTTGAATAGGTAACGATAAGTATTCACCAATTAGGAATCCATGTTATTTATATTGAACCTACTATGCTTATCCATGCCTACAAGGAATTCCGGCTAATTACATTACACTAGGGAATAATTTTGGTATGGAATATGATAGTTAAAATATGCATTGAATAATAAAAATAAGCCAATAGTACAAAACAAGAGATAAGTGACCAAAAAATTGACCAGAATCCACATATAAATGACAATTTTTGAGTTGGAGACTAGTGGTGGAAAATTAGCGGTCATTTATCATGCGACCAAAAACATGTTCATATTTAGCTTAGTCATATATAGCTTATATTGTGGTGATTTATTTGGTCATTAATCTAGCTGTATATTTGGATATTAATTGTGACAATCAATGACTAAATATAAAACCAAATTAATGACCAAATATATGAGCACACGATAAGCTATAATTGACCAAACTAAATATCACCACATTTTTTGGTGCGTGATAAATGACCACTAATTTTGCACCAATGGTCATCAAATCAACAGTGGTCATTTATATGCATATTTTGGTCATTTTTTGTTACTTATCTCTCATTTTTTACTAGTGATATAAAGTAGGATCACTAAAATAAAAGCAGTGTACAAAAAAAAAAAAAAAAGACAGAGATTTTAATCTCGAAAACCACTAAAAGAGAAAACCCAATAACCTTCTAATAGAGATAAATCATTCAAACAGTAGTGTACATTCAAATACATAGTAGTCATAAATATCCAAAAGATAAACCGCAAGAAACAAGGGATACACTCCTTCAAGTTAGCGAACCCTAGAAAATTGCATTCTTGCTTCAATAGTGAACCTTTTCTCTTGATTGGAGTGAAGTTTCTTGGTGATAATGAGTGAGGTAACCTTCTATTTATACTATATCATGTTGACAATTTCACTTTTCAAGTGTGGTTGACTTCTCTTCTTTTATTGGTCCAACATCTCTTTTAGAGTGCAAATTAAGTGTTATCTTCACCTTTCTTCTAGGGATGACTAGGTAAGAATTCCTCATGTAGCGACTACATAAAGGATCCCTCTTAAATAGGGAGGCATAATCATACTAGAATGAATTTGGATATTATTTATACATCACAACTATCTTGAACATATCTATATCATAAGGAATGTATTCCAACAAAATCTCAGTCCATCGAGAAGTGTCAACAACTCTACCCAGTCCATCGAGGAGTCAACTTGCACTAGCTCAACCTAGACTATTTGGGAACCTACTTGTAACAAATCAAATAATTACATCGAGGAGTAAAAAATGAAACCCATTCCATCAAGCAGTACACATGCACTAGCTCAATCCATTCTATCAAAGATCCTACATGCAAAAACTAAACTCAATCCATCAAGGAGTCAACAACTCAACCCATTCAATTAGGGATTCCACATGCACCATCTCAATCCAGTCCATCGTAGATCCTACATGTAATATGCATGAGTATACAGTAGTATGCACCAGCATCTCCACCCCTTCACAGAGTTTTCAAGATATATCCCCACTCGTTCACAAAGTGTCTAGGAGAATGTATTAAATCTCTCCATAACTTCCAATGATGTCCGAGAGATATCCCCACTCCTTCTCATAATGTCCAAAAGAATGTGTTACCCTCTCCACCACTTCTCATGGTTTCTAAGATATCTCCCCACCCCTTCATATAGTTTCTAGTAGAATGCAATGGCCTCTCGACCCCTTATCAATGTG
Source organism: Pseudotsuga menziesii (assembly GCA_001517045.1). Lineage (NCBI taxonomy): Eukaryota > Viridiplantae > Streptophyta > Pinopsida > Pinales > Pinaceae > Pseudotsuga > Pseudotsuga menziesii. The sequence continues at coordinate 189,951 of LPNX010499824.1, read as the reverse complement.
TTCGAGAGATATCACCCATCCATCACAGAGTGTCTAAGAGAATGTAAGAGAATCAACCTTCCCTCTTAGCAAGGGAAAAAATCATGGGACTAATATCCCCACCCCATAATAGAGTGTCTAGGAGAGTACTAAAAAACCATCCTTCTCTGTCAACGAGGGAGTCGACAGGGGACTAATCTTCCCACTCCATCACAAATTGTATAGGATAAGGTATTGTCCCATTATGAATCATCGAGGGAATAATATCTCTACTCCGTCATAGAGTGTTTGGGAGAATTCATTTCCATATTCTGACTCATTTACCCTTAGCCAAGTAAAATGGAAAATACTGAAAAAAGGTACGTCCAATGCTGCAAACATCACATCTTTCTTTGTGCTAGAGAACGTTGCTCCCTCTACATCTAAGCATCGTGGTTCCTATGCATCTGAGAAACCCGCTCCCTCTGCATATGAGAAACCTTGTCTCTCTACATCTGAGCAACATGGTCCCTTTGCATTTGATCATCGTCCTCTCTATATAGAGATGCATACCATCTAGTACATCAACCTATATGAGGTATCACTTCGGGTTCCAATATGAACACCATGTCTCACAGAGAAAATAATCACAACTCCTTATTGAAATGTAGATATCTATCATGGTGATAACCATGTACATTAAGGATTGATAGGGGAGTCTTCTAGGGGAGTTTGCTGGGATTGATAGGGGAGTCTGCTGGGATTGATAGGGGAGTCTGCTAGGGAGTCTGCTGGGATTGATAGGGGAGTCTGCTAGGATTGATAGGGGAGTCTGATAAGGGAGTTTGCTGGGATTGATATAGCCACCTACCCATGGGCCAAATCAGTCAAAAATACTGAAAAAAGGTAGAAAAAACACCCTAAAAACACAAAACCACCAAAACAAAAAACCTAGCTTATAAATTTAACCCACTTCTCCATTTTACCTCACACACTTCTCATTGCTACCATTCACCATATGCTCAAACAAGCTTGGAGCTGATTTGCAGATCAACTGTGGCTGATCCCAATAGGGAATTGATCTGCATTTGTTTCCTACCATTTGCTGGTGAAATTGAAGGAGATCCCAGGGATCCAAGGAAGGACCCTGCATGAAACCATTCCACCTCTGTGTTTACAGAGGAAAGTTGCATATTTATGGAAATGTTATTGGGTGCTCAATGGTGCCAACTATTTTAAAACATAAAATGGCAGCGGTTGTTGAAGCCATTCACAAATAGTTGGCAAACTTTACATTCCTAGACCCAATCAAGTCAAACTAATGAGGCAGACTTCAGATTTATCCTTCAAATTAAATGATTCACAACTAGTAGGACCTAAAAGTTAACTACAGGGATCTCAATATTTACTTATTACATATTATTACAGCATTATGATTTTCGACTCTAGAGGCCACTTAAGGCCTCTATGTTTATGTATTTTGTCTCATAATTTTAATTATGTATATCAGAACTTATATTTTATGCATCTCAATACGGTGTTGCATATTTGGACCCTTTAACATAAATCAACAAAAGAAGGTCTCAAGGTAAAATCCCTGGGTGGTTAAGCATAGATATACAAGGGTCTCACTTGATGCCCCACCAGGTTAGGCTCCATAATCAGAGCCAGGAGGGTGCG
>LPNX010499824.1:174058-187603 GCA_001517045.1 Pseudotsuga menziesii | reverse complement strand
TTTTGGGACAAATCATCCCAATCCACAACCAATTCTGATATATTTGGTTCAAATTTTATGACATCTAGCATACAGTTTGATAAATAATAAATTATGTTTCACAGCTCAAAATCACTCATAAATTTTGAGACAAATCAATTCTATTCCGAGTCCAGGTCTGATATTTAGTTTAGATATTGTCATCATCTAACATACAGTTTGAGAGATTATGTTTCACACCTCAAAATCACTCATAAATTTTGGGGAACTTTTATATATATTTTAAATTATCAAGTAATAATCATGGACATATTGATATTACATGACTAACCACTTTTACTATACCGTTCAAGTAGGGAAGTGTAATGAGGACCATGACAAAAACACACTACTCATACATTTAAGCAACTGCAGACCATACCAATAATAAAATAGCTTAAAAAATTCACAGGGATCAAAAATGCTTTCCACAAAACTGGTAGAGACGGAACTTCTTTTGGATGAGGCTAACAGCAATGCAAGTTTAAATTGAAAAGTAAACCTATTTAACTTTCCCTTTTGGACTTCCACACAGAATATCAAACAGAATAGCATATAGCCTTTGATCAAACAGAGAGCTAGGATCCAAGCTATACAATTGAAATTCAGAACTCCAAAAAGGATGAAGATATCTTACTCTTTGGATGAAATATCCTAGAAACAAAATGTACTATTGGTGGCTTATTTGGATAGTCCTCCGTAAAGTAAAGAGTCAACTTAAATGTACCTGCAAAAAAACCAACACTAGAGATGAAAAAACATAAAAATACTCTGTTCAAACACAACGTTTTACTTTATCATATAAACCATCATCCAACTCACTACATAACACATTTTCATGTGTATGGGCAACAAGAAAGAATATACAACCTTGTTACCAGGGCAAATACAATAGGACATCAATCTAGCATGTCTTCTTGGTAATATTAAAATATAAAACACCCTAGTCTGATACATGTTCTATACATTATAATTGCAGGCCGTTTGGTTTTCAATTGATATGCATAGTTCTACTATGGACATACAGACTTCATGCGTCCAAGGTTCAAATATTGGATGGGAGGAGGTGTAATCATTGCATTTGTGATTGTTTATCTGGTAAGTCTGACCTACCTTAACGAAATGAAACCAAACCCAAAAAAATAATAAAGTATAAACATACCTACAGATTGGAGTTTGCAAGAGCCAAAATTCTAGAGCCTGGCAACCTACGAAAAAACTTAGCAAGAGCCTTGCAACTCCATAATAACCTTTGAAACCAGATTCTCCCAGATTGAAAACCTATTAAGCTTTGAAACTTGATTATGTGGACAAAATGGGTCCCATTCTACCCCGCTGTCAGGATTTTTGGATGAATTTCTCTAAAAAAATATCCATAAGGAAAAACCAAGGGCGATTTACACTAGATTTTAGATTAACAATAAAAAAATTGGGTGAAATTTCTATCGGTGACTTCCATGGCCAGAAATCGGGGGCGAATGTGGGCAAATATCAGTATTTTCGTGGGTTAAAATTCATTTTCCAATTTTTCCCTCTTTCTGGATGAAGGCAATTTAACTTGGGCCAGCTATATATAAAATAAATAATGGGCTAATTTATTAAATAAAATAAAAAAAATTTAATATAAAAATTCGCCCACCTTTTTTTGGGTAACCCTTAAAATTCGCCATTGGGCTAAAATTCACCCTTAAAATCATCCCTATTGTTGACAAACTGCACAAATGCTGCACAATGGGAAATTTCAAATATCTGTTTAATTGCTTTTTAAAACAAAAAGAAATCAAGGAGAGTTTTTGACAAAGAAAACCATTTGACCTGTAAGACCTAATTAAAATATGAAGCAAGACCAATAAACACTAGTCTAAAAAACAGGAGGGAGTAAGAAAGAGCAGCAAAAAACTTGCACAGTGACAACAGAAGTCTTCAACCTCAAGAGCCCAAGGGGAAACACCTAACAGAGCCAAATTAAACATAAACTATCTTTAACATGCAAGATAATGCAAACTGAATACATCTTCCTCAAATATCTTCTAGAGATTACATGAGAAAAAATTAGTACTATACTTGCCACAAAATAGCATAAGCATAAACTACTATTCCCCTGTTCAGATGCCCTGTTTAAGATTTTAATAAAGCATAAGTAACAGTGAATATAATAAGCCAGCACTATCAAGTGATCAATTATGGGAAGACCAGAATTGTTCCTCTTACAGATTATCAATGCAAACATCAATAAAGATTATATCTCTCAAGGTGTCAGAAAAACTTTATTTAACTTTCGGTGGTGGCTCATAATCTAGATCATTAGAGTTGTTTTCCTCTGGTAACTTATCAAGCCATGAAATGTAAGACTGGCCATGAAAGCCTCCAACATTCAATCCTTTCCCTGAAATTGAGGTATACATCACCTACATGTGCAAAAAAAACCCCATTTACATATTTTTCATATATAATTTTTGGTAGAAATAAGACCAGATGAAATGGTACATACTCTAAAATATTAAAGCTCTTTTTACACTATTCCTAGCATAATGTTGTTGGCCATATTTTCTGTCCATTTCCAGCAGCCCTTTATGATAGAGAGTACCTTGATTCCCATCCATATTAGATTCTAATGTTTTCGGTTTCTCTTGTATTTCCAGTAGCATTTTATAATTTAGTTGTTCACAGTCTCTGCAAATCAAAATGCAGCGTCAGTACTCATTAGTTATTGATAGCCAAGAAAAGAAAAGAAAATTATGGATTTTGCAGACCCATAAAGTGATGCATTGAGGAGACAGAATGCAAACCTATATCTAATAAGAGAAAAGGCAAGATGAAAAATAGCAATGGATAAGAATGTTGTTCTAACATAAAATGTCTTTGAGGAAATCCAACCTTGTTGTGAAAGATCACTGCCTTTAAAGCGGGAAAGGAAGAACTCAATGGCAAATGATATGCAAAGTCCTGCATGCAACACCCATAGTTAGACTCCGTTGCAAACAAGAAACTTTGGTTGGAAGTGAAAAGACATTGTTCACCTACCAAAGTACAGAATACATCTAACATTTTTAGTTTGCTTTGTGCTCATCAGCATATAGAGCACACATGTCATAATCAAGTAAAAGAAGATGGTCTTAATAGCCCTAGATTCAAGGAGAATAGCATTTTGCTGTGAAAACAACTTATACAGGGCCATGAACATAGTGGCTTGCTTTGATTCAAATGCTTTCTGCAATCGAAGTCAACACATATATTCACATAGCCACAATTGTTAACTGTAATCAACAATATACCTTTCTCAATATTTCTTTGCTTGCATTAAATTAAGGATGACTTACAAACAAGATGAGATAACACCTTAGCTGCCAAAATTGCAGGGGAGCTCTATGCTAGGCGATTGTGAGTTGCTTGAATCTCCTCTTGGTAAGTAGTGAATTCAAGATGTTGTTGGCAAGCATTATCAGCCAGCTGTTGTACTGATAACCTACAATTTAATAATTTTATCTAGAACTCAAAATCAAATTACATAATACATCGAAAATACAGACATCTTTAACTCATTTTTCAGGCATTAATGACAACAAAGTCCCAAAAAATAGCCATAACACACAAAATTAGGTGTGCAATTCCTCCATCTACTATAAGAACTCTAGTATTAGATTACTGGATTCAAAACATATATGATATTTTGTATTTATTGAGCTTTCATTGATATGAAAAATATTAATTTATGTTTTCCATATTTGATATAAACATATAAACTATTTGACCTGCAAAGCAAAAAGAGACTTGCAAGTGCCTAGACATAAAATCTCACCTTCTTTGTTCAAATGCTTCAACTTGACTTTAGGTAAGAGTATCAAGGCCTTCCAAAGCAAGACTTTGGCCATCTAGTAACTATTTCTATTGACCGAATAACAAAGTCACTACATCGCCAATATCATCCTCTTTACTTTGAAGGTTGTCTAACTGAGATGACATAGTGCCAGCCACTTCAGTGATTTGCTGTTGAGTCTTTGAAGTTAACGTTTGAAGGAACCCTATGTCTTCTCCTAATCTTATGTAAGAGTTTTGGAGATCATCCATACAAGTGTCCAAGGTCTTCTGCATATCAAACTGTTGTTCCTGTAACTTGGACTGAGTGTCAATTATCTGATGAGATTGATCAAAAATGGCATTGGACTGATCTAGAACATTTGTGATTTTATCTTCCACAACCTTTGATTTTTGAGCCATCAGTTTTTCTTGAGATTCAATAGAGTCTAAGGAATTATGGATTTCATTTGAGTGCTCCAGCAGCGAATTTGATTGCTCCTCCATTTGATCCAAATTTTCCACTATCCAATGAGTGGATGACTTCAACTCATTCACAACCCTTTCTGTATATTGCTTAAATGCATGGCTCCTGCACACATCAGGCTAAATGCTAAGCATCAATAACTGGGACAGATAGCAAGACAAACAAGTTGATCTAGAAAACAATCCCGAAACGAGTACAACTAGACCCACAAAGCTCACAGGCATGTTACTGCCGGACTGAGGGAGAAATCTATCACAATTGGATAGTACGGTTACTTACATTATAATTGATACTTAAATGTTAAACATTGTCCACCTTTTAAAGAATAACGAGAAAACTCATACTACAGAACAACCAAAACATAAATATGTACAACTACTGAATGTCATGAATACTCAACTGCAAATGATGGCACATAGAATTTGCATCAATGAAGAAATCCAGGTACACTTTGTGGGAAGAATCATCTAATCCCTTGAGACAGTTGACGATAAGAGTTGAAGTGGGACATTGTGGAAGTGGGCGTCTGCCAATTTCTCTCTAAAAGCAGTCAATCATATACCATGCTAATCTTGACTTCTTCTCCTCGTCATGCATAATATGTTTGCAACTAGAAAATAATTGACTGTAAGCCTTCTGCCAACATGAAATGGACAATGACACTTTATCCTTCTCAGCTAGTTTATTCATTGCATTCTCCACCAACTTCTTGCCCTTGATACTGTCGAGTACCTCTATGTCAAACTCAGTACCATATGGATGTTCATATTGATATTGATATGTTCTCTTACTTTCTAAGTCATCATCATCATCATAGTCTAATGAAAAGAACCATCCCCATGAATGAGAACTGTAAAATTTTGAACACATCAGTATGATCAATATTAACAGATGCAAGTTGATTCTTTGCCAACTCCTTTCCATTGTACTAAATGGGTTCAATTAGCTGAAAAGCCAGAGGAAGACGAAAAGATAGGCAATCCTTATAATATTTTCTTTGATCATTTGACAGTTTTGCTATTGAAATTCTCCGACTCAGGAAGCCTGCAGGGTGGCATTTTAATAGGTTTGCCTCTGTATTGTAGAGTTTATCAATATTTTGCTTGTTGGGCAAGTAAATATTGATTTTTTTTATGTCGTTTTGTGAAAATATGAACAGCCGCATTCGTTAAGATGTTTTCTTCCCCCTTTTCACATTAAAAAACTCGAATTCTTTCATCTTAACCCTCAATCTATGGGGACTATGTAGAACTACTGTAACTATTTGGTCCCCGTCTAACGTCTGCTTTAAAGGGAGTCTTTTTAAATCCATAAAGGCAGCTGCACCCACCTGAAACCTCAATTGTGAGGCTTGCTTGTCTTTTTATTTCCCAATACTGTTGTCATCATAATTGCCTGGTTTCTTTCCTCGCGCAGAACACTTGCATTTCACCAACAGCATAACCAATTGTATAATCTACTGCTAAGCCAAATCTTCCTCAAGCTCAGAATCGACAGGATCATATAGATAATACTCTGGAACAGAATAATCTGGGTCTCGATCACTCAACTCTTACTCCCTATCACGATCACGATACCCTGACTCTTCATCTCGATCTTTAAAATAAGCATCTCGGTCACGAAGGTAAGACTCTGGCTCTCGAACGGGCCTACCTTAACTGCACGAAGCCAAACCCAACAAAATAATAAAGTATAAACATACCTGCAGATTGGAGTTTGCAAGAGCCGAAATTCTAGAGCTTGGCAACCTACGAAAAACCTTAGCAAGAGCCTTGCAACTCCATAATAACCTTTGAAACCAAATTCTCTGAGATTGAAACCCTATTAAGCTTTGAAACTTGATTATGTGGACAAAATTGGTCCCATTATACCCAGTGTCAGGATTTTTGGACGAATTTCTCTAAAAAATCTCCATAAGGAAAAACCAGGGGTGATTTACACTAGATTTTAGATTAACAATAAAAAATATGGGTTAAATTTCTATTGGTGACTTCCATGGCCAGAAATCGGGGGTGAATGTGGGAAAATATCAGAATTTTTGTGGGCTAAAATTCATTTACCAGTTTTTCCCTCTTTCTGGATGAAGGCGATTTAACTTGGGCCAGCTATATATAAAATAAATAATGGGCTAATTTATTAAATAAAATAAAAACATTTTAATATAAAATTCGCCCACCTTTTTTTGGGTAACCCTTAAAATTCGCCATTGGGCTAAAATTCGCCCTTAAAATTATCCCTAAATTTAATCCAATGTTATTTGTTAATAACATAAATTTCTTTCCAACCAAATAGTGTCACCGGATCTTTAGGGAATGAATGCTAATGGCTAATTCCATATCATGTAATACAAAAAAATTCATGCTCTTTTAATTTCTAAGATTCATAACAGATTACATGTCCTTTTTGAGTTAAAACCCCTCCCAATCCTTCGTTACTCACATTAGTGCATACCAGAAAGTATTTATTTGGGTCAACAATTTTTAATACCGGTTCCGCCGTAAGTAGATATTTTAATTTCTCAAATCTATCTTGACATTGTTTACTCTAGATAAATCATACACTTTTCTTGTGCAGTGTTTTTATATGGTCAACTATTCTAGAAAAAAATTCTATAAATCTATAGTAGTATCAAGTTAACCCCATGAAATATCTTATATCATGTACATATTTTCACGCAGACCATTCCAGGATAGGTTTGATTTTATCAGGGTCAACTATTATTTCCTTTTTGATATAACATGTCCTAAGCACTGTACTTCCCTTTTAGAAAAGTCACATTTACTTAGTTTTGCATATAACTGATGTTCTTTTATAGTTTTCAAAACCTCCCATAAGTGATATTCATTCTCTTCTTCTTTCTTTGAATATACTAAAATATCACTAGCACAGATTTATCCAAAAATTTACTTAGTACATTATTCATCATGTTCATAAATGTTGCAGGGAGATTTGTTAAACAAAACTACATTACCTAAAATTTATAGTTTTCATATCTTGTTCTAAAAGTAATTTTATGAATATCTTCATCCCTTTCCCATACTTGATGGTGTCTTGGCCTAAGATCAATTTTTGAAAATATTTTTTCTCCACCAATTTGATCGAACATATCATTTATTCTTGGTAAAGGATATTTGTTTTTAACCACCATCCTATTTAATTGTGTGTATTCTATGCACATTCTAAAAGTTCCATCCTTCTTTTCAATGAATAACACGGGTTCTCCCAAATATATCGGGCCTTGTGTAATCATTCTCGTATTTGCATCCTCCGTATTCTTGGGTATTATACGATACAGAGCTCATGATACTGGTGATGAACCTCGCATTAGATCGATAATGAAATATAAATATTGTTTAGATGGTAATCTAGGTATCTCATTAGGGAATGCATCATGAAATTCCCTTAAAATAGGGAATTGTTCTAAAACTGATTCTAATTTTTGGGAGCCATTTATTTAATTTTTATGGCATAAAGTTGACACCCTTTTTTGATACACTTTTTAAGTTGTAGTGCTGAGATTTATCTAGTAGATATGGGTCTATAAATTCCCCTCACTGTATAATATTTACCTTTCTCATCCACACAACCAAAACTTTTATGCAAACAATTTATGATGGCATTATGAGGTTCGAGCAAGTCCATACTTATCAGTATATCATAGGAACCTAAAGGAAGTATATTTATATTAACTGAGGTATCCATGCCATCAAAAGTTAATCTCCAGTTCTTAGCTGTTTCAGTAACCTTCCTTTTTACTCATGTAGCCAGTTGTACCATCCATGCATTTTTTTGTTTTTCCTTAACAAGTTTACATGTTTCAACTAATTTTGGTGCAATATAACTTATACAAAATCCTTAATCTATAATTATAGACACAAATGTGTTTGAAATTTTACCTTCTACTTCCAACATTGTGGATTGATGATCCATTTGTCTATCTTCCAAAGAAGAATTAATTATAGGTATATTCTTGGCTAAATCATTGGCAGTGGAAGATTCTTGTAGCATACTTATGGGCGTCATCTTTCTGTTAGGATTGTGTGGGCGATTCGATACATGTGAGGTTCATTACATCCCCAACATTTAACTTCTTTTGAGTTGTTATTCCATCACCCATTAGAAGTTTTGATACCCTTTACCTCATTGCTATTAGTTGATACTTTCCTACTATAATTATTATCAGTATGATTTCTTGTTCCTTTCCTAAAAGGAGAAGGTTTGAATCCCTTCTTACGTTGATCCATCTTCTCATTTTTTTATTTTACCAATTTCTGCTCAATTCTTATCTTTGTTTGAACAAGTGATAACACAACTTAGCCTTTCTTACCGTTTCATCCATAGCCTTATGCATATCGAATTTAATATTTTATTTATATGTCGGAGGTAAACAATTGATAAATCGGTACACCCAAGCTTTCTCATCTCTCAAGTAAGGTACACAACATTGTAAATTTACAAACATGGTAACAAACTCTTCCATGGTTGATATTCCCAATCATAAATCATTGAATTCATTGGTCTTTTCATCATAGTATCATTCCAATATATATATATATAAACATTTTTTTAAATACTTTTCGACTTAACTCTTTAGTATGTATGTTATTTACACGTTTAACCTCCTGCCACCACAGGGAAGCTTTCCCACTCAACTGAAATATTTCTAAACGTCCCATCAAATTTTCATTATATCTCTATACTTGAAAGTATCATTTTATATTTAATAACCATGCCTCAACATTTTCCTTATACTCTCCATCAAACATCGGAGGCCTTAACTTTTTAAATTCTCCCTGCAACTCCACAAGTTTTTCTTTTTTTCTTCTCAAATTTTAAGTCATTATATTTCTGTAATCCTGGTGTAAGTGCAAGAATATTATCTGTAGTTTCTTCACTACCACCACTTTGTATTTCTCCATTTTATTTCTTTCTAGTTCTGCAAGAGTTTTGACCATTATTTTTTTATGTATCTGTAAAAAAATTTACGAGTAGTTCATTTATCTCTTCTTCATCTGATTTGGCATTCATTAGTTTAAGATTATCTACTTGAAGGATTTCCAAATATGCTTTCGAATTTCTCATCCTTTCTAACATTTTCTACTGCATATCTACATTACATGTTTCTTCTAGTTCTACACAAAGACCTTGATTCTCGAGTGATGACATACCTTAAGGCATTACTTCCTCTTCCTCAATTTGTCCTTCATCCATCGCTATATTTGGGTGTAACAAGATTTATTGGTTTTTTACTTAAAATTATTTATATTCAAATACTCGGCCATATTATACTACATGATTAAGCGATATCCCAATAGGTCAAAGTGTTTTAACCATGGATCTGATACCAATTGTGAGAAACCACCTTAACCATTTAAAAAAAATCATAAATATCGTAAATACAAAAAAATGTTATTTAAAAGTTGAGAATATGGAACTAACGTTGGTTGTAGAGATTAAACCTTTAGCTATTTATTTTTTCTCAAGTTTTTTTAGCTCTCTAAGGTGTAACTAAAGGTGACTCATGACTGAGAATAGAATGAAAAGGTTATATAATAATTTACTTAGCTTTAAATCTTACAGTTACTCTTGTTTACAGGTTCCGACACTTGCATTTAGCCTTCATCACCATAATCCTAACACAGAACTAAGCATACCAAAACATTTTAACTCAATCTATAGTCCCAAGGTCAAACTATAAAGTGGATTTTAAACCATTTCAAATAGGCTAAGTGGATTACAACTGGAAATAAATTCTTTGACTCTTCATAGGGTTTTATCACAAAAATCATTTATCCAAACTATTGTTTCGCAGCCTACGAGCTATTACATAGTCTCTAAGCTAAGGTTTCACAGCCGACCAGCTTCTATACCTTCAAAAATACCATGCTTCAGTTGTAGCCAATAGTAGAATTCCAGAAACAATGTGGTGGTTATTCATGGTGTACTACATAGGTTTTAGTCTAGCTCACTATCGAGTATCTCATTTTGCAAGGAACATATGGCGTGAAAAACAAAACAACACACAGTGCAAGTTTGCCATTCAATATTTTCTTCTATCTACAACCCCTTAAAGTCTTTGGCAATATTCGTATGACTACAACCCATTATTTTCGGAATCTATATTAAGGATTCATTGATAGTTAATAAATACTTTGCCATAGGTTTTATTGGTTATTGCTACGTTTTAATAATTTTTACACACACAGACATATATGTTAATCTTAGTTTACCTCCCATTTTTTACAAATATAGAGGGAAAGTTTGGTTATCTAGACAACCTCCTGATACAGTAAGTTATTATTTAACCTGTTGTTTCAAATTTGAGGTCCTTCGTCTGACAAGAGGATTAATTATAATTATTTACGGATTGTTTAAGAAAAGTTCTATGTTAAAGTATGCGACCGGTTTGACTCTGTTAGTGGTTTTAATGGTCGTTGCTGAAAGAAATCAGTAGTTGACACTTTAATCTTTAAAATCCATACGGCTCAGTTTTTTAATACTTCTTTATGTCATTAAGTAGGTTTTAATTTATAACTTCTGTAAGCCCCTTGACTCATCCTATAACCATTCGGCTCTTTACGACATCTCCTCCGATTGTATTTTATGAACAAAAGAAATACCTGGATAATACTGGGTTCTAGATGAATAGGCTGGAGTTTATAACATTTTTTTGTGGACTTTTTTGTAAGGGTTTACTAGTTTTAATGCTTAAATAAATCTTGTTCTATGTACATTATTTTGTTTTGTTTCTAATTAAGGTTTTGGTCACACTAGGGTTTCACTTCGTTGGTAATTTAATTATGTTTTCATTTCTTTTATGTTTTAATTTGAAGATCCCACATTCAAAAAGTCACTTATACTTTAAGGTTTCTTCATTAATAACCCTGCTCCATCAATAATCTCTATTATTAGGTTTTATAGTTAATAAAATGAAGAAATACTATCATATAATTATTCCATTAAATTAATGTACGACTTCTCTATGTATTCAACTCAAACACAAATTTAAAATATTTCCTACTAATACTTTCAAGATTAATATAAACAGAGATATGGCTAACTCATTAGCATCTTTCTTCTATCATTCGTAACATATAACCAATTAATAGAGAGGTATGATTGCAGAGAACTAATTTTCAAGAACTTGTTGATATATGTAATAAATGAAAGGTAGGTTTTAAATAAATATATCTGTACATATATCCAAAATCGTAGATTCAACTTCTATACACCACCCAGCCACAGGAGCTTCGTATTGTGCAAGTTCGCATAGTTCCACCCCCTTGCCCAGAACTTTAGTTTTAGAAAAGATACCCTGCAGCTTCAAGTTGCCACCAGTAACTCTATGGAGTTATCTACTCCATAACCTAACAATCTCTTATACTCACTAATTGTTCTCGTACAGATCCTAACATGCCACAGATGTTCTCTCGAACCTCTGTGCGATTCCGTGTATAGATTGAATATAGCCTTCACATATGTGATATCTAGTAGCTCTTTTCTTTCTCTAGTCTCTTACTTTCTATCATCCAACTGCATGCCCTATTTCCTTTTCCTAGGAATTTTATAGAAAATAACTAACTCCCTTTAGTATTGGCCACTTGTCTTCGTAAAGAATGTCAAGGATTTGATAACTACTATAAACCTAATTTTATGTCAATTAATTGTATATCTCTTAAAACTCTCAACATCAAAATTATATTTATATAAAATTTAACTCACTTGTTCCATAATACGTAAATAAAATAACACATCAAAAAGTCACAAGGGGGTATTACATAAGATCACTTCTTAGAGAGAAGAACAATATTAAGACATTACATTGATAATGTATAATCATATAAAAAAACCAATATTACTCTTTAGGTCAACAAATTTCATAAAACCATTTAGGTCTATCGTACAATAATATTAATCAAAAGGATGAATATCTCTTTGGACTCAGTAACAAATATCCACACTATAAGAGTGCTAAAAAAATCCTTCAATATTGGGGCATCAAGATATTTCAACAAATTGTAGAAAACATTTTCCTTTCCCCCTAGTTTGAGAACTACAACAAGAGGAATCCAATGAAAGGAATTTATTCCAATTACCTTTGAAACAGACCATTTCACTAATTATAAATATGCTGAGTAGACATCCCATCACCTTCAATCTCACCATATATAAACAAGATCTAGACTCTAGTATTGGAAAAGAATGCTCATATTGATTTCTAAAGGAACCCATCACATCCTTGAAATACTCCAAATAAAGTTGTATTGCGCTAAATGAATCATAGATAATGTGTGTGGAAAAATATCATCAATGGAGGTAAAAGAGGTATCATCTACCAACTCTACTGATCCAATTGGCGTGGAAAAATAACCCTATCCATTTGCATGTAGCCTAGACACTAGATAAAATGTTGTGCATTGGAAATCGTGGAGTGCATAATGAGTTGAAATACTTCGCCCCTCATCCAATTCTCCACAACTTGAGGGGCATGCTATCTCCACCAGCACATACTTATAGTTGTCCAAATCAATCCTATTAACAAACATACTAAGAAGTGATAGGGGTTCTTGCTTATGCTTAAATTGTTGAACTTCTCCTTCAAAACAATTGCCATGAACACAAGAAATCATATTAATCCAATTTTCTTTAGACGACTCATAATGAGTATTTTATTGCATAAGGAGAGTTCACCAAGCGCATCCACCATTGGGATAGATTCTAGCGATAATATAATCCATGTATTGATCTATAGGAGTGTAATTCACTTTGATATCATTTAGAGCATGCATTTATACTACTTCAACTATATGACTCCACAGCATCAATGCAATATGAAAAGGAACTTTCCCAAGGCCTTCTATACAAAGGGAACCCCACACCCTTTAATCATAGCCGAATTTTCCAAAGAATTATTTACAAATTGAGCCCCACTCCCATCAAGGTATTATTAGATATCCTTCTCATATATGCAATAACCCTTCTATAGAATTCACACATCCATATGTCCCAAACTCCATGATCGCAACTACACCTAAAGGACTATTTCCATAGGCAATCACAACTTCACCTAAAAGGACTATTTCCATAGCAAATCGCATACACTCATTGACCCTTCTCACATACTAGAACCAATTTAGTAGGAAAACCTCTCTTCAAATCCTTTAAAACAATGATATCGAGAATGCATTACATCCTAGGGATGATAAAGATGTAAATGATAAGACGCAAATCAACCCCGATGGACC